>JALJCO010000804.1:0-30965 GCA_023101725.1 Atherinomorus stipes | reverse complement strand
TTTATTTATTTAATTATGAATAAAATGGCATTCCATAATATACTGCCAATGCTCTATAGAGATTGGCAGCATAATAAAAAATGTTTTAGTAAAAAAAAGCCATTATCAAATTGAGCCATTTTAAGCTTTTGCTGAATGATCCACTTATAATAAAGATCATACTAATACCGAATTCCAATTCAGCCTTTGCCTGGGTCTGCGTTTGTGATTGGTTTGGCAGAAGGAGTGAGTATCATGCAATGGGCTGCGGTGGAAAACTGTGCTTCTATATCAAACATTTCTCGACCCTCTTTTTTTTTCTATTGAAAACCTTTATCGATCGATTTTTATCTTGAAATTGAATTATCGTCCAGCCCTAATGTATATATTTATATATCAGAAACATTATAGACAAACTAGCAAAAAAATAAAACAAGCATGATGGGGCTCCTGAACTAAAAAATCAGGTGCTTTCTGTTATGTCCAATCAGACTTCTGCACCTATTCACAGGTATTTTGGTTGACTGTTTAAGAGCAAGGTGCTTTAATTTGTCTGGGCCAGTTTTGTTTGTTTGTTTTTAACTATTTTTTAAACCACAACTCTAAATCAGTGTTTAATTTCACTTATTTGCAATTTTGTAAATGCTTATTTATTATAGCTTTTTTCAGTTTCTTTTTATTTGAATATGAAATTAACCTGTTCTTTAATGGGAGAGTATCTAAACTTTCGTACCCCGATTATAAATAAAGTGGTGCAAGTGCAAAAGAAAGCTTTCACTGCAGATTTTGAGACGTTTCTGATGAACATTTTTTCCTCCGGCTCTTTCTCTTTCCCGACGATAGGTGGCAGCACTGCTTCTAATGATTAAAAGCAGGCAAACAGACCGCATTTATAAGCAGATTTTTTAGTTTTGTTGGCAGTCGATGTTTTTTTTAATTTTTGTTTGTATGTTTTTTTTAAAGGCTACATTTAAAGTAATGTTCACACAGAAATTCTTAGTTTGCGCATTCTTACAGGTCATACTGTGCTTTGTTTTCCTCTGCCACACACATTCACACGCCAGAAGAAGAAGTAACCGGAAGCATGCGGCTGTCAGTTTTATAACAACAATCGCACCCCGGGTTTTGTACGAATCCAAGCCGCACGGAGTGCGTTGTTTCGCGGCAGCATGGATCCACCAGAGCCAGGGGGAGCTGGTGCTGCTGGTCCCGATTCTTGCCAGCAGCAGAACCCCAAACCCGAACTCTCCGCAGCGATGCGGGCTAAAATAGAGAGGAACCGGCAGCGAGCGCTGATGCTCCGGCAAGCCCGACTAGCAAGTCGGCCTTTGTCCGCTGTGGAAGGCGCAACTTCGGCCAAAGTTTCCAAGACGATCGACTCCGGTGCTGGCTTCTTTATTGATGAGGAAGACGACGGTGAAGGGGAGCAGCAGGCCAAGAAGGTGGTGCATCAACCAGGTGTGTTAATCGCTTTCGTAGCAGGGTTATGTGCATCTTTCACGCTTGTGTTTTAAACGTTGTGCGCGCGCTTTGTTCTCAGCTCCAGTGATCGAGCCCGAGTACCTGCTGTGTGATGACTGTCAGAAACCCTTCATGGACTCATTCCTCAGCAACAGCTTTGACTTGTCTGTGTGTGACAACTGCAGGTTCTCTCTCACACAAAAGCACAACTATTTCTGAATGGATTATGTTTCACACATGGTGACGTCAGGTTCACGAGCCACTCAGGTTTCAGCCTCCTAACTTTTTCAAATTTAACAGCAAGTGGCTGCATATTACTTAACATTGTTGCTACATGTTTTTGTTTGTTTGTTCAGTTTGTTTTTACAAAAACATTTGATTTGATTGATCTGTGATTGCTGATATGCGGGACCATGTTTTGCATCCGGGGTCAGGCAGACAAATTCTTCTTGAAAATGATAAGGTCAATAAGTCAGTATTTAAAGTGTGTGTATCTAAAATAGCTTTTTTATTTTACATTTTGTGATTTATTCCACCAAATGGATTGTAAAATTTTACTCTTAGCTTTATTTTCTATCTAAAAGCATTATTTGTGGGTGACTCAATTTACCAAGATACATTAAGGTAAATTGTAATTATGCCCAAGGCTTGTCTGCATTAGCTTTGGTGCAGGATGCTTTGTGAGATGCAGATACATGGACACATGCATGCACAAACACTAACACTGGAGTTCTAAAATTGTTGTGTTAGTGTTGTCCTTGCATTATTTAATTAACCAATAGTTTTTTCTATTATTTTTCCAGCCTTTTGTTGCTCCTGTTCCAACGTTTCACAGACTTGTTGCTGCCATCAGTTCAAGTTCAAGTTCACTTTATTTCTAAAGCACTCATACACCGAAAAGGACAGATCAAGGTGCTTTACAACAATAAGGCATAATAAAAAATAAACAGCAGAAGAATCTAAAAAACAGTAAAAACAAATATAAAAATAATAAATCAAACTAAAAGACTATTAGAGCTAAGTACCAAAGGATTTGTGAAATAGAAATGTTTTCAGTAATGTTTTAAAAGTAGCAAGGGACTCAGCAGACCTGATTGATGGTGGTAAAGCCTTCCAGAGAGGGGGGCAAACACAGAGAAGGCTCTCCCACCTTTTGTTATATAACTGGGCTTCGGTTCAACAAGCAAATTGGCAGGTGAGGATCTTAAGGATCTAGGGGGGACATAGTGGATACACAAGTCTGAAATATAAGAGAGGGCAAGATCATGTAAAGCCTTAAAGAGAAGCAGGAGAGATTTGTATTGAATTCGAAATGGCACAGGGAGCCAATGTAGGCTAGCCAGGACAGGGGTGATGTGGTCACGCTGACGTTTACCAGCGTGACCACAGATTCACAATCACTTCATAATTTCCATAAATGGTAAAATTCCTTCGTTTCAACCTATGAACCCATTCCTATAATAGAACACAAACAACATATCAGATATATGTTGTTTATGTTCTATTATAGGAATTAGATATGGGTTGATGAGGTTTACAAATAATTGCATTCTTTTTTTATTTGAATTTTACAGTGTCCTGCTGTGGGATTTGATGCATTGCTATATACATATTCATTGACTACTTAATAGTTTTTTTAATGTGGTATTATATTGTATGAGCTCTGTGGTAACATTGTACATGAGTATAAATCAAAATTACATTTAAAGGCCTCCTTCCACTGAAAACCCGTTTAACTTGCTCCTTCTGAAATACGGAGGGTTTCCCCTTGTTTACTTACACATGCTGACTTGCTAGCGTTGCGTTCCCCCAGTCATCTGTGCTTTCTCATCAGAGAAACAATACGAAGAAAAGAGCGAATCGGGAACAGCCTTGCACTTCTACGTCACATTGCAAATAGCGTATCCCACGTGGGGTTTCTATCTGTCCATTGGAAGGCAGGTAACCCTCCACTACACACTAGAAGTAAAGACAGCACGACTGTAGCTTCGGAGTTGAGAAGCTAATTAGCTAACTGTTTGTTAGCATGGCGGAACAAACTTGTTTGTCGGCTCTATTTCCTGTCTGTAACGAAATAAGAGCGGAGGGCGGAGCTTCCTTCATACACTGATGGGAGGCAGCCAATCAGACGGAAATTCATGAGAAGGACCCGGAAAAGCTGCCGTTGGACCACAAGCCTCTCTTCTAGTATACAAATACAGCTGGATACAAAGATACCAGAAGGTTTTTTTTAAACAGAAACGATGCAGAATGCATTAATAATAATGGAGAACACAGAAATATTAATGAAATGACCATGGAAGTACAACTTTAACTGTATTTTTTATTCAATCAAATATTACTTTTTTTTTCCTTTGAAATTTGAGTGGCTCATTTTACATGAGCATTAGTCATCTAAAAAATGTGTGACAACTGGTGTTTCGAAAGCTGTAGCACCTGAACAAAAAAAATGTTGCATTAATTCAACAAAAAAATATTAGAAACAGTCCATATAAACCACAAAAACTCAATTCAGTCACAGTATTTTTTCTTGGTTTCCCAGGTGATTTACCAAAAAGTGGCTGACTTTACCTGATGTCACCCTACGGATTTATTTTCTTTTTATTTATTTTTAATATTTTGTGCCACTGTAATTTTTCCAAGTGGTGATAAATTCCACGTTGTTTAGGCAAAGTTTCATTATTTGGCATGCCGTCATAGATTCACCAACAAGTCTTAAAGGGGAAGTTCAGAATTTTTGACATAGGGCCTCATTTACAAGTGAGCCAGAATACTACTGATCACTGAAGACAGTTTCAATATATTTCATCCCGTTATTCTAGTTCCAGGAGGTTGCTGATGCTAATGCTAGTGGAAGTCAATAGGAATCTGCTAGCCTGTCATTGAAACCAATCTTATCCACTCCACAGAACATCCGAGGCAAATCAGCAAGCCTATCTGTGTAAATGTCGTGTTAAACTCGTAAACTCGGGTGTTAAAAAAGTAAAACCAGCCTTGTATGTCAAATTTTACATCATATATTCAGGAACTAGTTTCTTACCAGCTTTCTAGCTTTGTCAGTGTATTTCAGTTCATAGAGACATGGTGACAGTTAGTTTGATGAAAAAAGTTCGAAATCATCTTCAAAATCCAACATATCCTCATGCCTTTCAGACGTGGTTGTATTTTAGACTGTATATTTGTGTAATCAGATTCCTTGATGCACGTAGCAACAGATGACATCACTCTGCTGCCAAATACAGGAAGTAAAACTTTGTAAAGTTTCTCAGCAGCAACAATCAAAAAGCAACGAAACGCAGGTTAGTTTTATTTGTAACATTATTCTGTTAACACGGCATTTACACAGATAGTCTTAAGTTATAAATGATATGCCTCGAATGTTCTGTGGAGTGGATAAGATTGTTATTAATGACAGGCTAGCAGATTCCTATTGACTTGCACTAGCATTAGCATTGGCGACCCACTGGAACTAGAATAAAGGAACGAAATATGTTGAAACCGTCTTCAGTGATAAGTAGCGTTCTGGCTCACTTGAAAATGAGACCCTATGTCAAAAATCCTGAACTTCCCCTTTAAAGTAGGGAAAATGTGTCATCAGATTGTGGCAACCCTTTTTTAAAGAGATTTTTAAGAATTATATTCTTGCAACTATTGCATGTTCACATGCATTTGCATAAGTTTCTAAAGTCGTGCTCCATTTAAAAGAAATACTTATACAAATTGATATTACTACATGCTAAACATAATGCAGTTATATTTTCAGGCTATTTTGTTGCCTCAGAACTCACATATAACCTAATTATTTAGAATATTATTGCTGATTTGATTCTATCAGACAGATCAGCAGAGCAACGGTGTTAACCTTTGTCCTCCACAGAGACAACGAAGAGAAGCACAAACTGATCACCAGAACGGAGGCCAAGAATCGCTACCTGCTGAAGGACTGCGACTTCGACAAGAGAGAGCCACCTCTGAGGTTTATACTGAAGAAGAATCCTCATAACCCACGCTGGGGAGACATGAAGCTCTATCTGCAGCTGCAGGTGCTTATGCTTGTATGGAAGCATGCAAAAGAACGTGAAAAGTCACAGCAGTTACTGAAAAGCATTTAAGCAGGCCCCGGTTACGTAATGTTTTTTAATTCAGAATTATTTCAAACTAAATAATTCGGAATTAAACTCGGCCCTGCGACAAACTGGTGACCTGTCCAGGGTGTACCCTGCCTGTCACCCGATAATAGCTGGGTTAGGCTCCAGCAACCCCCGAGACCCTGAACTGGATAAGCGGTGCAGAAAATGACTGACTAAATTATTCCCATTTGTGTTTACATGGAAATAATCATTCCGAATTAATGTCTACATGGAAACCACGTTAATCTTAATTCTGCTTTAGATCTGGTAGTTAGGAAGATTTCTGATTGGACAGGAGGCGAACGTGATGTATTTACGTCCGTTTATGTCTACCCGGAAGTAAACATGCTGGTTCCTGCTCCTTTTTATTTCAGCTACGACATGAAAACCACATATTACAGATTTTCACTGTATTTTGATTGTAGTTTTGTAGCAGCAGCTCGACACTAACGGTGTGTTCAGACCAAGCGCGATTTGGGTGTCAAAATCGCGCCTGACGCCCAAAGTTGGACCCTTGGTCACTAAAAAGTCAGACGCTTGATTTCCAGCGTCTTGACGCCCTGACGCGCGGCGAGAGATGCCCAGCCAAGCTGCGCTCGCCGCGCCGTGGGAGGAGCCTCTCCTTTCTCTTTTTCCATTCACCGTCTCTCTGCACCATGGCAGGTGCAGGAGAGAGTGGCTCGGCTTTATGTGATAAATAAAGCAGGGAACGTCGTCGTCGGACATCTCTGCTCAGTTTCCGGTCCACAAAATGATTCCAGATGTTCTGACTGTGATGAGTTTCATCATTTACTCCAGGAGCTGCTGGCGAGCGGCACTTTCAGCCGTCTGATTCGGCCCAGTTTAACCTCCCGCTGTCCCGATGCGGGGCAGCATTATAAGCCCAGTACATCCCATCAGGACAGCAGGTCATCAAACCACCGTTCAGAAACAGGGACCGGACACAGATCACAGTTTATCCTCCTCTGTCTTCAGATAGAGAGGAGATTCCCCTGGTTCTTCTGGGTGTTTCCTCTCCTGTCAGAAAA
The DNA here is from genome assembly GCA_023101725.1 of Atherinomorus stipes. NCBI lineage: Eukaryota > Metazoa > Chordata > Actinopteri > Atheriniformes > Atherinidae > Atherinomorus > Atherinomorus stipes. The sequence continues at coordinate 24,367 of JALJCO010000804.1, read as the reverse complement.
AGTGTGTCTGTGTCATGACTCTCTCTGATTGGTCGACGCCCCGCGTCAAGACGCCAAAGTTCAGATTTTCCAACTCCGGCGTCTGACGCCCTTGACGCGCGTAACGCGCATCAAACGCTCAAAACTCGACGCGCGAAACGCGCCGCAGGTTTTTCGACGCCTCCTCGACGCGCGTCGGCCATTGACTTTGCATGTAAACCTGACGCCCAAATCGCGCTTGGTCTGAACACACTGTAACATGCTTCATCATTTTCGCAGGCAGCGTTTATTTCATGTGCACTCCGACAAGCGCCATTACAACAGGATAAGAAGAGGAGCACGCGCAGAACGACAGGAATTAAGTTAAAGCGGATTAAACATTTACATGCGAGGGGAATTATTTTATTCGGAATTAAAAGAGGAATAAACCAACCATTTAGTTCGGAATCAAGTTTTATTAGGAATTATCGTTTTCACTTGGAATAAAGGGTTTACTTGGTCTTACGAAAGCTGAATTAACTTTTATTCGGAATTAAAACTCTCATGTAAACGGGGTACATGAGTAGTTCCTGAACTCTCAGCAGTGATGATTAATGCTGAATTCATCAATGACCCCGTTTACATGAGTTTTAATTCCTCTTTAATTATGAATAAATCCGCTCTAAGAAAACCATGTAAACCCTTAATTCCGAGTGAAAACAATATTTCCGAATAAAACTTAATTCCGAACTAAGTTGTTGGTTTATTCCTCTTTCAATTCTACATAATATAATTTCCCTCACATGTAACCGTTGATTCGGCTTTAACTTCCTGTCGTCCTGCGCACGCTCTCTCCCTTGTCCTGCGATAATGGCGCCTGTCGAAGCGCGCATGAAACAAGCGCTGCAGTCGTGCCAGCCCATAGATCACTAGATGCCGCCTCCGACGCTGTTGTCCATTGGAGCGATACGTCAGCTCGGCCGCCATCTTAGGCAGGGGTTTGCCGCGTCCATGCATTGCATTAGTCAGTGAGGCAGAGATCTATCCCAGATTAAATAATCCATAACTGACTCAATTTTCAACCAATTTTCAAGCCATTTGGTTTATTATAGATATCTGACATTCATGACAAAGCGTAGATTATTTAATTTACATACACACATACTTAGACACACAGCCACATGCATACATAGAGATTTTATTGCCCGGTACACCAGCATGACCAAGTCAGGCTTGCCGTGTGTCTAATACATGGCACTGGTCATGCTGGTGTACCAGGCTATTGATTTTATGAATATTAATACCAGTTTTATATTATTTGGGGGGAAAAAAATCCCGAAAAATCTCTCTCCCTCTGTGTGTATATGTTTGTGTGTGTGTTTTTATATATATATATATATATATATATATATATATATATATATATATGTATATTTTTTTTTTTTATTCATATATATATATACATATATATATATATATATATATATGTATATGTGTAAAAAAAAATGGTAGTGGAGCACAAATGTAATGAATAAAAAATGACTAATTATAAATAAATGAATAAATAAAAATGTAATTAATACCACCAAACACATAAAACCTTTATTTATTAATTTTCTGTTGCAGTAAAAATTACAAATTTGAACACATAAAAATCAGGTTAATTGTAACGTAACAATAGAATCAACATCCAGTATTGCCTCAGGTAAATGTGAGCTGATTTTTGCTACCAGGTGTAATAATTTTGTTTTTCACAGGGCCTTTATCAGTTTTGCATTTCTGGTAAGTCTAGATTAATAAATAATATTCTACATTATTCAGGTACTTCAGAACAACTCATTCATGTGATTTTTAAAAAAAAATGTCTTTTCAGAATATTTCATTTGAACATCAAGGATGTGACACTAAGTTTTAAATGTTTATGAGGATGAATTCAAAAAGGAAAACTTTCTAACCGTTTCTTTTATAAACATTTAGTGACACTGAAATATTTTGATCATGTGAGAAATTATCATGATACAAACTTTGCAAAAACGGTGAGGAAAAGTAAAACTAGATGGTATCATGAGAACATCCATACATGGCACAAAAGTCTGGCATTTTGGTGTCGGATGAACAGACTGACACAAAACGTGGCACGAAACGCGACCTAACCATAGATATGGACCTAACTGCTTGTAAGAAACCCCTGCTTAAGATGCCGACATATGCTACGGGTCCGAGGGTGGCATCTGGTGTTTATATCTATGGTGCCAGCCGCCGGAAATGATGAAGCATGTTGGTGTCGAGCTCCTGCTACAAAACTACAATCAAAATTCAGTGAAAATCTGTTATGGGGTTTTTATGTCGTAGTCGAAACAAAAAAAGTGCAGAAATCGGCGTGTTTACTTCCGGGTAGACGTAAACGGGCGTAAATACATCACGCCCCCTGTCCAATCAGAACCCTTCTCCACCCCAAGATCTAAAGCAGAATTAGATAAATGTGTTTTCCATGTAAGTTTTAATTCAGAATTATTATTTCCATGTAAACATGAAGGAGAATAATGTAATTCCAAATTATTTAATTCGGAATAATTAATTCCAAATTAAAAAAACATCACGTAAACGGGGAATGATCAAATGCATGCTTCTAAAATATTTTTGTGTGTTTACATACTGTAGGTGGAGAATAGATGTATGGAGGTTTGGGGCTCAGAGGAGGCCCTGGAGGAAGCCAGAGAGACCAGGGAAGAAAACAAAGAGGTGCAAAAACAGAAGCGCTTCAACAAGAAGGTTAAAGGTTGGTTTCCTGTTTGAGGAAAAAAATCTGAACTCCAAATCAGTCACACTGTGCGATTTTAAGTTTCTTTAATATACATGTGTGTGTGTGTGTCAGAGCTCCGCAGGGCAGTCAGAAGCAGTATGTGGACCAAAAACACCAGCACTCACCAACATGAGTACGGACCGGAGGAGGTGGTGGATCCAGAGGAGGATCTCTACAAGAAAACCTGCACCACCTGCGGACATGAACTCACCTATGAGAAGATGTAGACACGCATTAACTTATACACACACACGTTAAAAACGTGCCGACCAGAACAAGATGTTTGGTGCTACTACAGGTAACCTCACCTCTGCCAAAGGTTGCAATGGCCAGAACTATTGCCATTCCATCATTTTTTATATAAACATAAACTCAAATACACCACTTTTGTATAAATATTCAAAGTTTTTGTGCAAACTTAAGAGAAGATGTAGGTGTTTAATGAATAAAACAAAGAGGAATTTAACCTCCAGCAAGATTAGTAGGATCTTTCTCTAATAGTTTGGTTGCAGGACCTTTCGCATTTTAAAACCTCAAAGCATTTCAGAAAGATTTCTAGAAGCTTCTCTCATCTGTCTGCTGGCTGGACTCCTTTTTGTAATATATGTGTTTTCTGAAAAATATCTGTGTGTGTCAGCTGCTCTACTTCTTGTGGCATCCTCGGTCTTTTTTCTTAGTTGCAGATTATAAATGCAGATTTTGCTTGAAAGCACCACCACAAAAGCAGTAGATGGGATGAAATGTTTTACTGTAATTACAAATAAACCCATGTAGGGATGCATGATAATTGGCCCCCTATCGGTATCGGCCTATATCGGCCTTAAAACGCAGTATCAGACATTGGCCACCCCACCGATATTTAACTGATCAGCCCGCTGTTTCTAAAGTTAAAAAAGAAAAAAAAACTCCTTCAAAAACTTATTTTTACAGACTAAAACTTCTAAAGACTAGGGGTGGGAAAAAATATCTATACACTGAAATATTGCACTATTTTCATAAGCTGATATCATATTGACATTTAAAAATGCGGTATAAATCTATTTTACTAACAAAATCTCGCGATATTTCATCGTTCTGTTACAAAATCTCGCGATAATTCACAAAAATTTCGAGATATTTTCATAGGCTAATATTGACATTTAAAACATGGTATTGATCTATTTTTGCTCACGAAATCTGGCGAGATTTCATCGTTCTGTTATAAAATCTCGCGAGAATTCACAAAAATTTTGCGATACTTTCACATGCTGATACCATATTGACATTTAAAAACGTGGTATCGTTCTATTTTACTAACAAAATCTTGCGATATTTCATCGGTCTGTCACACAATCTTGCAAGATTTTTGATCTATTTTACTTACAAAATCTTGCAAGATTTTGTAAGTAAAATAGATCAATACCGCGTTTTTAAATATCGATTTGATATTGGCATATGAAAATATTGTGATATTTCAGTGTATCGTTTTTTTGTCCCACCCCTATTTTTCAACGTTTCGGAAACAGATAACAAAACTGCTATTAGAAAGGACTGCTTATTTTTTTCAGCTTTAATATCGGTATTGATATCTGTTATCGTCCACATGAGTTTTAAAATATAGGCATATCGGATATCGGCCAATATTCCAATATCGTGCATCCGTAAACCCATGCACATCTCTACTGAAGCATGTGGAAAGCTGCTGCATCTGCAGGGTTTTATATTAAAGTTCACTTGAACACCTGACTGTTCGTGTGTGTGGTTATTCTTTTTAGTCTCTACACACCTGTGCTTTCATTAACTGGTGTTTAAACGCATACTTTACCCAAAGGTTGAAACTCAAAGGCCAACACTCACGTCTGACCTGCCACAATAACTTAACATGAGCATTATCTTTATATTAGTCCAAGAGATGTTCCGAAACCATTTTATTCCTCCCGATTCTGATACTTGTGCTGTGTGTATCGGCTGATACAGAGTACCGATACCACTATGTTCTAAAAAAAACTGTTATACTCGCATGACATGATTATCATTGTGGTAAAGGCCTGGCTCATGTGTCTTTGTACTGTAAAACATGAATGAATACAGCAAATTGAAGCCATTTAAAATAAATATCCTCACTGCAAAAACTCAAATCTTATCAAGTATGTTTTTCTAATTTGTCAAAATATCTTATGACACTCAAGACAAAAATGCCTGAAGAGAAACATTTCAGTGAGATATAAGAGCCTGTACTGTGAAGCCGGATTTTCTCTTATGGAGGTAACTTCATGGTTAACCCTGAGTTTTCCATCCTACGACGCTGGTTCACTTCTGATTGGGTTATATCTCCCCAGCAACTTATGCTGAACGCCTAACCAGGTCCGGACCAGGTTAAGTTTTGGATCAGAGGTCATCAAGTATAAAAGCACCACCCACTGACCCATCAGTACTTTCGGAAAATGGCCTGCCCATTTTTAGAAGATCCTGTAGATGGTGAGAGGAGCTCTTAGAGAAAGAATATTCAGAGATGGTGCAACCCTTTTGATTTGTAAGACATTTTATATGAAAGATGTAGGTTTTCCTCTGCTGGACTCCGTTACGTCTGTCAGCTGATGGAGCCGTACATCACAAATGCAACACATCGCAGCCGGGCACTGACTACACCTAAAGCCTCGTTTCCACCAGAGGGTCTGGATCGGTCCACGTTTTTGTCTCCACAGATAAAAACTGGGATGGGTACCCTTATATCCGATCCGACCTACTTTTCAAGATTGTAGGTCAAGATTAAGTTACCGAGTTGATAACCAGCTTTGTAGTACCGTTTATCAAGATCGCGGATGTCTGGTCGAGTCAACCCAGATAACAGAAATCCCAGTTTCATAGTATAGGCCCCTGGTCCAGTCTTTTTCATGCCAGGAGTGTCTCCTTGACCTTCATCCATCCAGCCCAACTCTGTTCAGTGTTTTAGAGCATGGAGGGTGAAACCACCTCTGCAGGTACTCCAGCTCAGACTGAAGCTCTCTAGACATCCTGTAGGTGTTTTATTTTCCCCTGCAATTTGCACCAACCTTAAAACCACTAAGATTTCCTTCTTGTGTATAAAGGAGTTTTAAAATCTTTGGTAACCGCAGTTTTCTGTATTCATCATTGAAACACTCAATGCACTTAAATCATTTGAGTTCATGTAAATTAGGATGCTAACAACTGTCTGGTGCATATTAACTCAGCACAAAAAGGAAAATTTGTTCAATTGAAATCAACCGGTGTTGCCTTATGAGTCATTAGAAAGTCAGATGAGTCATGTTTAGGAGGTATAAGTTGTAAGGATCGTGCCCCTGTAGGGTCAGCAGCACAGCCAAACGTGGGTGTTGCTCTCAATGTGCCCAAATCCCCTCCACTCTTGTTTTGAGATTCAAGTGCCGTCTGTCAGGGCAGAGACACACCGGACAGACTGCCGATCGTTGCGGTCGCCAGAAAATGGGGTCGGGCTGATTAATTGACCTATGGCTAAACCACGCCCCCAAACGCGATGAGCCAATCACAGTGCGCACAGCTATCCCATACACTCGGACATTCTCTGCTTGAACGTCCATTGAAATTAGTCCGTTTTTGTTCGTTTTTATGTGTTCTTTTTAGTTTAAAATGGTCAAACGTGGGCATGGGGTACATGCAACTCCGATACTAGGTATCCTGAGAGGCTGGGTGACAGGGCGTATTTTTTTGCCTTTTACCAAGTCACATCAAGCCAAAGTTATGCGGCAGACCACAACATCAACTGAACGTGGATAAAATGAACAAGGATGTCTACATCTGTTCTGAGGTAAGGGAACATCGTATTCGAGGCAACATGTCACTTTGCTTGAAAGAAATATGAAGTTACCTTCCCTAACGTTAGTTTAAGTTGGCTAACACTAGCTAAACATGCTAGTTTTGGTACGTGGTAACGGTACATAAGACGCTGTCGTGTAGTAACGTCGATAATGACACGCCTCTGGCTTCCAAGCTGCAGCCAGACTGCTCCGCTTCCGTGGCTGTTTGATCAGTTTTTGTCAGATGATCACTTTTTGGCACAACAACAGCAGCCGTGCAGTAGTTTGTGCAAGAAACTGAGGGAGCGACACGAGTCACATTCAGAGATTCACAGGCTGATTTCTACTCCCAGTTTAAGACTTCTGAACAATTTCTTTTTGTTTGTTTGTATTGTTTTTATGTTTTTTAATTTATCTCGTCATGGTCTCTCTGTCTGATCACGCGTCTGCTGTCCGTGTTGACAGCTGTCATCTCCCGAGATGTCACATAGCGCCTGTCACCGAATGTTTGTTTGTCCGAGTGAGTGGAGGGGGCGTGGCTTAGCCATAGGTCAATTGGCTTCAGTCTCACCGACATGGTGAGAAAAGTGCCCAAGAACACATCGAGCTGGCTCCAGACCTGGGTGTACCCTCTGCGTATGTGCAAAATTTGTCGCCACAACAGCAGGCAGCGCAAATCTATATTGTGGCCTCAAAAAAAACGGAAATTACGATTTCTCAAGACGAAAACACAAATGGTGCTGCCGTTAGCTAGCAGTCCTTGCTCTCTGCTAAGGTCCCAAAACGATGCCAAACGATGCGACAGTTTGCATTATGTCTGCTCTTCATCTGGTTTGTTTACCTTCACTTCGGGTCTTCTCGTTTGCCGATTCACCAGCAAGGTCAAGCCTCCAATATGATTGGTCAGCCCATCACCGACTGAACGACACAGATTACACATGTTCAATCGGCTGAAAAGAACACAGACGGGATTGGGGACAACCGACGACTCAGACTTCAGAAGACCACACCAGATGGCCGAAAATCAGCCCGGTGTGTCTCTGCCTTTATGTTTCAGTCACAGATTAAGTCTGGAACCTGATTGGCACTTAACAGCTGTATTGGAAAGATTCTGGAACCAGTGAAGATCCCAATCTCTCCAGGATGACAGTCTCCCCCACAGAATCAGGACCATCAGAACAGCTTCAGAATTCGGGCGTGAAGGATGAAATTACCTTAACAGAGTCCAGACCTAAACCAGACTGAACACTTGGTCCTGCTGTTCATGCCAGAGTGACCAACACAACTACACTAGTTGAGGAATGGGATACCGTCCCACAGCTGACTGACCAGCACGAGGTGGTGGTGCCTGGTTGTTATGGCTGTGTCGATCTTCCACACACACAGGTCCGACTGTACTGTATAATAGTGTAAAAGTGGCCTCATTAGTTGGGAGCAATGCAATCAAATCCACAAAGAGACTCAAGACCATTTTGGCACTTTTCTTGTGCTGCTCATACCACAAAGGCACAAATGTGAGCATGCCTGATCAGGCTTTCCAGTTATGCAGTTATATAAAAGATCTGATGTCTCAGGAAAATCTGGAAAAACTAGTCCATGCATTCATCTTCAGTCGGCTTGACTACTGTAAACAGCGTCTTTACTGGTCTACCTAAAAAAAATCAGTTAAACAGCTGCAGCTCATTCAGAACTCTGCTGCCCGAGTTCTCACAAAGACCAGAAAAGTGGACCACATCAGTCCAGTTCTGAGGTCTTTACACTGGCTGCCGGTCCATCAGAGAATAGACTAAAGTTCTGCTGCTGGTCTATAAAGCTCTGAATGGTTTAGGCCCAAAATACATCAGTGACCTCTTGACCCAGTATGAACCTTCTAGACTAGAAAAAAAAAAAACAAAAAAAAAAACACAAGATTAACTCTGTGCTTGTATGTCAGGATGGCCAGTTAAGTCTTACCACTAATATATTCACACTGATCTCAGAGGCCAAAGATCACCTGACTTGTCAAGTAAATTTTATATTTGAACCAATTTCCTCCGCTCAGCCTCCACCCCCCCCCCCCCCTTTTTTTTTTTTTTAATTAAAAAATAACTTTGTACTACAGTGCCCATTACTACACTTCCTGTCAGGGTCTCTTAATTTCACAAATCAAGGAAACATGATTATGTTGTATACAACACTGAAGCAGATATTGTGCCTTTAAAAAAAAAAAAAAAAAAAAGAAAATTCTTTGAAGGATTGTTTTTTTTTTTTTTTCCCTTTAAAGTATGAATTTTCCCCAGATACCCAAATCTTTAAGTATTTTGTTTTAAACAGAACTCCTCTGGCTCAGTTTACCTCACTACTCAGTATCAAGTCAATCCAATGTGAATGGACAAAGTTGTGCATGTTTTCATGGCAGATGACCAAGACTTGTCATTTTAGGTCAGTAGCACACACACACTTATTTTCTGAAACCAGTTTAACACCCCTGTTCTAATGTGATTGAACAGTTTCACAGAGAGTGGATTCTTATCAAGTTTAGTGAAGCAGGTAAATAACAGGTCTGGAGATTCAAAGTTGTGGAACTTGTATTTTCCAGTTGTATTAAACCTTGCAAAGTAGCTTTTATTCGCAACTCAACCTTAATTCTTAGTTTGTATACTTGAATCATTGTGTAGAACCTCAAAAGGCTGTTTGATCCAGTTGAGACTGGGGGTGTTGGCACAGGGACACACTGAAAACCTTCTGGATACTGACCCAAAAGGTCCAGATTTGGTGATCCCGCTTTTGCATGATGTCTCAAACTGGCCTTTTACAATTTTCTACAAACTACATAAGCTTTTGCAGAAAAGCCATTCATCCATCTGACAACTGATGCGTTGGCCATGTTAACTTTATTTTCTTTAAACAAAATTAGTTAAATTCAAAGGTTGTCTTATCAGGGGTCTTAAATACAAATGCATCTTGCGTCACATCAACCTGGACTCCTGTGAGGTCATCCTACAAAAAAAAAAAAACAGCACAAATTGAGATCTTCAAAGTCCAGACAAAGCTGAATGTTAAACTGCAAGTCTTGATGTGAGAGACTTACATCACTGAAGTATTTCAGTATGAGGTTATGTGCAGACTGGTATACAACATCATTGTCGTGGTTTTGCAGCATCTCGATGCGTTCCAGTCCTCCGAGTTCTTCAATCAGCAGACTAAGCTTCTCAGTTTCACCAAGTTTCTCTGCAGCCTGACAGTCACCAAAACCCATCAGGTTAGACTTTGATCCAGTAAAATGTTTAAGCTACTACGGCCGTGTCCAATTTTTGAGGGCTACATCTTTCCAAGGTCAGATGTGAAGACCGCTTACATCACAGCGATGCAACCAAGGCTGTCCAGATTCAAAGGCTTCTTCAAATACGGCATTATTCTCCCCAGATTTTAAGGATGGTCTCATGTATCCTTTGTGGCTAATCCTATCCCAAAATGCATTTGGGAAATACTGTACAGCAGAATTGTCTAAATTGGAGATTGTTTTATTATATACTAGGTATTACGGTCTCTCATTTGCCATTGTCCATGATATTAGCTAGTGTTGGCATGAGACTCTTGAAATCTTGTAAGTTATACAAAATAAAAATTGACCTGGATCTGATTCTCAGGAGTAATATTAACAAAAAAAAAATCTGCCAATGGTAGAGCTGCTGTAACTCTGAAATTAGCAGAACAATGGTAAGGCTAATATTTTGCAGCTCCATTTTGCTTTGGTTTAGCACCGTCACAGTTGCTAGGCGACGGGAGATATTCTGAGGAGGCTACAGTCTGAATTGAACACCCCTCACTTTGCCTTACGCGGTCTGAGGAAGACCCGGCCTACGTAGACCGGGTAGGACAGGTCCTTTTGAAGGATGTAGCCCCTGAAATTGGACACAACCTACATCTTTGAAGTTCTCACTCACCAAGAACATGTTGTTTATGGCTTCCAGTATCACTAGAATGACTTTAGCATCTTTGACCTGGAGCAGGTTGACAATCGCTTCCAGGGCTCCACTCTGCACCAGATGGACCACCTGTTCCACCGTGCCCCCACTAGTGAAGTTGGTCACCACCCACACAGCTTCCTTTTGGGTCTTGAAATCTCCCTGGGAGGGAAAAGAAAAAAGTGCCGATTACGACCTTAACTTAATTTTGCAATACAACATAAGTAGTAGTTATGTGCAGTTAGACTGTCACGTAAATATCCACTGTTGAATAACCAAAGCTCACTAGCTGTTAGCAATTAGCCTCTCCATGACTGTAGCTGGGTTTCCATTACACTTTTTCGAAAAAAAAAAAAAAAAAGCGATTTCTTAAATTTTGAAAAAGTACAATTGCGATATGTAGGCGTTTCCATTGAATGGTATAAGCCGTAATTCTCGTAAAATCCCGTCCTGTGAGACTCCACTTTGAGGAGGATGGAGATATAAACGTGTTTTAGAGCTGCTGCTGCTCATCAGGAGATGAAAGCAGCAGATGATGATTCAGAGGTAAAGTCCGTACGTACCGAGTCTCTGATCACATCAGCAGGAAAAAACACTCGTGGCGACTTCCAGGACAGACGCCCGAAATGTAACAAATGAAAAACCCTCAGTATCAACTTCTGAAGTATGGATGTCATTTCTGGATCTTTATTCCACTTTTATCAGCACCAGTTCCTGACTGATGTGGTGATGCAGCCGTTGATACGAAGGCACAGTCATATGATGTTATCCATGGTCACGTTTTATTAAATCCTGGTGATGTATAATTAACATGTGGGAACCAGATAAGAGTCGTGGTGTTACAAATGTGTGGAAATGACCAGCAGCTGGTGGCCAGTCGTCAAGTCGTAATGAAGAACTTAAACCATCTGTATAATGTCCTAAATGAGCTCAGCTTGCTGAGTTACGGAGACTTGGGGATTTTTCAGATATGTGACAAATAAAACCTCCCCCATCACTCCAATTTCACAGTTAATGCTTGTAAATGATCATATTCATCATTAATGAGGAATAACTGGATTCTAACCCCCCCGCGTCATGCCTGATTGAGAGTAATTGCGAAAGAAATGTTTCCATTACACTTATGCACAAAACTGCTTTATCTAAATGTCTGGATTTATGCCTCATGAAAGCTAAACTTTTTGCGATATTTCAGTTTTTTCAAAATGTAGGAGTTTCCATTAGCGGTTGCAATATTTAGGTTTTGTGCAATTCCAGGTGTAATGGAAACCCAGCTGATGTCACAAGTAGAGGCAGTTGCGTCGGCTCATTGATTTGCATGTTTAATCCAGGTGGTGTAAAACATGGATGCTCCAGAACAGCTAGACTGGAACTGTGTGATGGGATCAGCCAGTTCAGAAGAATGATGCTGAGGAATATGGGGACATCAGATCTTACAGGTTAGAACTGGACTTAAATCTGCAAGTCGGCAACAAACAGCTCCAAGACGACCATCTCCCAGCCCACTTCCAGGATGCAAGATCCATGCCAAGCAGGAACCCAGAACAGCACAAAGCAGACCCACAACTGTTAAAGAGCTGCTTAGACCAGCATCAAGTGGGTAAAGACCAGCACAGTACAAGGCAGAGCCAGGAGTGACAGTGGCAGCCATGGCTAACTGCGAGCATGCAGCCAACTCGTGGCAAATAGCTTTTAAAAATGAGAAGATAAGTTAACAGTTTGTCAAGTTTTAAATAGTTCCCATTTGTAAAGATGAGGATGGAGGGAAAGATGCATCTTTGGAAGCAGCCAGGAAAGTCCTGTGATGTCTGAGAAGACCCGAGGAGAAACCATCATAGCTTTGTGTAGCAAACATTGGAAGTTACTGGAAGAATATTTCAGCAGACACATCAGCAGTTCCATGTGCATTATGTCCAGTAAACAGAAGCTGCAGACAGAACTTCACCAGCAGTGACTGCAGGAGGCTACAAACCAGTAAGAGCAGACTATTTTTTACTCTTGCAATGCATTTGTGATCTGTAGGAAAGAAACTAACGCCGTCCTTATGAGCTTTTAAACATTAACTGGCGATACAACAGAAGGCTGAGCTGTTACTGTCAGTCTGTAAAACTGGAAAAACTGAAAACTGCAATAAACCCATCAAAATCCATATTGACAGGTGAAAAACTTCTACTCGTAACATCGCGTCCAGTTATGGCGAACAGCACCAGTCTGGTCAGATGTGCTGAAATGCAGCGATGTTTTCTAATAACTCATTTACGCAGCTGTTTGTTACGTAGATCATAGAGAACGTTTGTCTATAAAACATGGCAGAAACCGTCTCAAAACCAAAACACCATGTAATACCAAAGCAGCTTAGGTGGCCATTTAAGTCATAGAATTGAAGGTTACTTACATTTCTGAGCAGGTCTACAAGGGGAGGAAGCAGACCACAGGTGATTAGCTGTTGGATTTGCTTACAGGGTCCTGCAGCAATGTTTGAGAGCGCCCATGTTGCCTCCTTCTGCACAGTGGCCTTCGGGTGCCTCATCAGCTGAGGCAGAATGTTTAGAACTCCAGCATCTATTGCTGTCTGGGTGTGCACATCAGAGCCACTCACGATGTTGCCAATACAGCGAAGAGCTGGAGTCTGCAGTCAGGATGGAGAAGCGCAGATTATTCTCAGATTCTAACAAGATGTTGGGGGAGAAATTAAAAAAAAAAAAAAAAAAAAAAAAAAGTCATCTGCTCATTGTTAAGTCTAGAAGGGCGGGTATGACGAGCACTACCAAGCTGTGGGCCGGTCGACTCCCGATAGAGTTTCCTTACCTCGCTCCTCTGTGCTCGGGCACATGTCAACCTGAGTGCACGCATGTGTTAGGGCTGGGGGGGGGGGGGGGACAAAACACTGAAATATTGCGATATTTTCTTATGCAGATATATTGATATGTAAAAATGTGGTATCAATCTATTTTACTAATGAAATCTCGCAAGATTTAGTTGGTCAAGAAATCTTGTGAGTTTGTGAAATCTCACGAGATTTCGTTGGTGAAATAGATATACTGCATTTTTGAATCTCTATATGAAAATATTGTGATATTCCAGTGTATCGATTTTTTTCCCCAGCCCTAGTATGTGTGGTGATTGAGGATTTGGGAAGTTGATCGGTTCTTTTAATGCTGCTTAAAATCAGTAAAGCACTGCTACACAATGTATGAAAGTTGCTTCATAAATGAAGTTTGGTACCATGACACACAGCTCTTTGTGGTTCATGAGGTCCACCAGTCGCGGGACGATGCCAGTTCTTACGACGACATCAATGCGGTCATTGCTGCCATCCGAAAGGTAAGAGATTGCCCAGCATGCATCAGACAAGATGTCTTTATCACTGTGATGGAGCAACTGGACCAGAGATGGAAGCATCTGAGGAAGGGACATTTTATTTGGTAAAAAACTTTGAAGTATAAGCCATCACAAAAAAAGTGGTTTCACTTACCTGCTGGACAGCAGACATGGGCGGATATGGATTCTTGTTTCGACAGAGATTGGATAGAGTCCACGTTAGGTTACGCAGGTAACCAACCTGCAGTTATGAATGCAAATTTAAGAAACTTGATAGTAAAGCTATGATTTCAGCAACACAAGTTTGTCATCAGTTTTGGGAATTCGCAGTACATCTGCAGGACAGACAAGTTTAAATGACACACACTTAACATTTTTCAAATGTCAAACAAATCTTCATGCCTGGTCAGTGGACTCGTAGTTCTGAAAATAACTCTTGGAATGAAATACTCTAATTCTTGCCCATCAAAAAACACTTCCTGCAAAGGGCAACACAAATAGAGCTGGGTAATATTGCCTTTTAGTAATATCCCGATTTTTTATAGCATGTTACGATATATCAATATTTTACTTTAGCCTTGAATTAATGCATGTACTGTAAATCAGTGAGATGAATACCTACATTACTGTTCACACTGCATTAATATGCAGATTTTAAACATTCATGCCAAAAAGGTGAAGCCCCAACTTAAATTGATCAAAGCTATATTTACTGAACACTTCACCAAATGAGAAATAGTTCACCAGTGGCATAAACATGTCATTTTAAAAAACACAAAAAAGTACCTACTACCACCACCTTTTGCGACACTACTTTGCATTATTTGGTCAGCATCCTCTGGTATCCAAACCACTGCCAGATGATGGCTCCTCTACTATTCTTCTTTGGGACGAATTCCTCTGTTTTATAACTCGCACTGCTGCCGCTACCTGAGCTCTCAGCCAGAGAAGCTGCACATGCTGTCGGGCATATAACGTAGCATCTGTGATGTACGCAACTAGATGTGCTTGTTTCATCTGTGCAGAGAGGAGGAGGAGTGAGAAAACCCTGCCCTCAACTAAAAGCAATTGAACACTTGAATATGGGAATAGTCTTTTTTTATATATCCAAAAGGGGACGAGCCGTGATGTATATTCATTTCATCTCCCAGCCCTGAACACAGTGTGCTATACATACAATATCTGGCTTGATGTTGCTGTGAGGAAATAATATCTTGAAGGAGTGATGACATAACAGTTAAAAACTAGTTTGTTGTTGGCATTACTTTATATGTAAATACTCCAAAGAAAAAAACGGCATTTTTTACAGCGGAGTATTGTTTTGAAACGCCAGACCTCACTTCCTCAGTAATACAGTTGGGTCCGGTGATGATATGGAGCTTTACCCGGAGACCACGTTGACTTCATTTTGATTGGCTACACCTTATTTCGCTATGACCATATTTGGAGAATCTAGGTCAAGCTGCGGTCGGAGTTTGCTAAAGGCTAACTGCTAGCAACATGGGCACTTTAGACAAGACAGCATTTAGAAAATAAATAAACTTACAGGTAATGACAAGGTTGTGGCCCCCTCCCTCAGTGTTGCTGCAGAAGTTTGCTTTTAAATCCATTTTTTGACCCAGACCTGACTGCAGAGAAGTTACTACTAGCTCCATACACGAAGCTGAATCAGACAGGGAGGGGAGGGGGGAGCGGACGGGCATAAACCGTTAGGAGAGAGAGAGAGAGAGAGGGGGGGGGGGGGGGCTGTTTACTTGATAGTGTGCTCTTATTGGAGCAATTAAATTACGTAGAATGATAGCCTGCTGTCTGATTCAACTGTTTCTGAGCAGAGAGAAAGCTGACAGACCATAAACAGGAACTTTGATTCTCACTCTGGACATTCACATGGCCTCATCAGTGCACAATAGATCATATTATACACCCAAAACCCCAGAAAAGTGAAATTTGATGTCATGGCACCTTTAAGGCTTTCACACCAGGAGCCCACCCATGGTCACAGGACATTGGTGCATGTACCACCTAGATCAGGACAGGGCCCACACCACAGCTGCAGGGCAGGACCCTGGCCACCAAGACAAGGACCCCCACCTACCACCTCCCTCCAGAGGAAAGGAGCCCAATGAGGAGACTGGCAATAAATAACAAGATCAAATAAACTAAAAAACAAGCAGATGGATAAGAGCAACATGGATAAAAAAATACAAATAAAAAAAAAAAAATGCTAAAATCACTGAATAAAACTTAAGATATCAAATAATGACTGGGGGGGGGGGGGGGGGGGGACAGGGATAAAAAGGTTGGTCTTGAGGTCTTCCTGTACCATAATTGCTTGGACCAAAAACTGATGCCTCAAGTGGGGATCTTTGTTTCATAAATGTTTTAATTAGCATGGTGGTTACTGCAGCTTCCAAGAGGTTCAGTCCAAACACTTCACTGTGAATTTGAATTAACTAGACATCAGTGGACCACTAATGTGGTTAAATATACTGCAGATAATCTGGTAGAATTCAGTCTCTAGAAATACTCCTTACTTGTAGGTGTCGAACACTGTATATAGTCCCACACATTGTTTGCTAGCAAGACCACCTGTGATTGGATTTGCCCAGGCCTCCATACTACTGTTGTCTCATTCAGTTGCAGCTTCACCATGATCACACCCCTCAGTGATTAGAGGAAGTCAAGTAAACAGAAAAAGCTACTAAATATCAAAGGATTTACTTCAAGTTTTATTGAAGTACCTTAAAGCATGTTCCAGACCATCTGTGAGGGGGACGTTATGAGCTGGACGAGTGAAGCTCTGACTTACCGGTGTGTCGGGGGAGATGCGAGCCAACAGTGCTGGGACGACATTACACTCGATCAGGACATCTCTGTAAGCTGCACCATCACCTGCCAAAGGAGTTGCATTTAGCAAAAACGGGCCACTGGAGGAGATTTAGCTGCACAAT
Organism: Atherinomorus stipes; assembly: GCA_023101725.1. NCBI lineage: Eukaryota > Metazoa > Chordata > Actinopteri > Atheriniformes > Atherinidae > Atherinomorus > Atherinomorus stipes. The sequence continues at coordinate 7,614 of JALJCO010000804.1, read as the reverse complement.
TCAAGTTTATACGCAGGAGATCAATCTAGGAAGCAAGCCAAGCTGTTTGTGACAGAGCTGACCAACCAGCTTTCACCAAGACTTTAACCTAAATAAGATACCAGACTGGGCATGTCTGCAAAAAATTAAACCAACTTCACACTAGCTCCAATGTGGAGTTTCACCTGCAATATTTCCAAGAGCCCAGACAGCCTGTTCACTGATGTGCAGCAGAGGTGAGGCCAGCAAGCTGATGAAAGCTGGTACAGCCCCATGTTCTACCACCTGAAAGCAGAAGAGATGACCCAGAACCTTGTTTCTCTACGCTGCTGCAGCCTTAACCAGCCTCGTTTCATGATACCTGTTGTGTATGCCAAGATGTCCCAGAAGCGATGTTTGTAAGAGCCCAAGCTGCTTCAAACTGCAGAGCTGGCTCATCATCCATGGACACGAAGGACACAAAACGCGCCAGCAGGCCAGCATCTATGATCTCCTTCAGAGGAGGATCACGCCCTGTAGAAAGCAGCTTCCTGAACGGACGGATTAAAATAGCCGATTTTGTTTTATCCATCAGATTCAAGCAATATCAAGTTTATTTCCCCCCCATGTTTTACATCAAAAGTCACGGAAATAACCCCTGATGGCTCACCTGGCTGCCTGACAGCCTCGCGTCTGGGCCAGTCTGCACTTGCTGTTCACGTCTGCAACTATATCCTCGATCGTCAGGGTCACCTACACCTCAGATACGCAGTCAGAAGCGCCGCAAACTTAAATGCAGTTGATAAAAAGCTGCTGGACTCACCGTGTCGTTGTTCCCAGGTGAAAAGACCTCATCGTCGGGGAGAGAGGAGCGCGAAATGTTTCTTCTCTTCATAAAATGTTCATTTTTGTTTGCTTTGCGCAGCTCCACGCACTCAGTTATCCTTTTGTCTCGAAATTTCTACAAGAAAAGTATAGCGGAATTTAACTGTTTAGTTCCAACTGCCCCCCTTCTTCTTTTTGATAACTTTCAGCCAGTCAACTTACAGCAGGATCTTTCCCCTTGTTTTTATATTTGAAGATTCGCTCGTCTGCGCAGTTCTTGGTGGGCATGTTTGACTTTAGTGCGCACGTAGGACTCAGGTTGACGTCGTATATTATTTCTTTGGTGGAGGTCGTATAAGTAGCAAAGATCAGGTGGATAAAATTACGTGATTAGTGTTTTGGTGTTTGATTAAAATGCAGGTGCGCGCGCTCCAATCACGTTTATGTTAGAAGGCGTGGAAAATCAACAAAATATGGTAGCCTATAAATTTATGTTCTTTTCCTCCTACATACATAGATACATACATACATACATCATACATAGGCTATTTACAGAAGAGGATTAGGACCACTGAAGAAAAAAAAAATGCTTAGAAAAAGTCAGAATTCTGACTATTTTCCAGAACTTTTTTTTTTCAGGAATTTTTTCCCCCAATTTCCAAAAATGTCAGAATCCTGACTTTTTTCCAGAAAATGGAAAAAAAAAAAAAAAAAAAAAAATATATATATATATATATATATATATATGTACCCCGCTTTCTTTTTTGTTTTACATTTTGGTTTTTTCCCCCTTTCTGCTTCTATATATATATATATATACACACACACACACACAGCAATTTTTTTCCAATTAAAAATAAATTAATAAATTAATATTATTTCATCCAATTAATAAAGTCAGAATTCCGACTTTAATCTCAGAATCTGAGAAAAAAATAGGCAGAATTCTGAAAAAAAAGAAAAATTTCAGGAGATTTTTTATTTTTTTTTATTTTCTGACATTACACTTTCTGTGACCATCACAGGCAGCATCACATCTTAAAAATAAAAAGAAACAGCTTAAATGCCATATATATCCTAGTTATGTTTTACACAGCTATTGCTGCTGTGCAATCAAATTGGACAACAGATGGCAGCAAAACCTAACTGACATCATTGCCTGAGTGAGTGCATGTGTCACATGTCAGCTTTTAAGCAGCCTCATCATTTAACTTTTTGCTGCTTTCATATCTGTCAAACAAGAGTTCAAACCTTTAACAAGTTAAATGATCATATTTTATTTCAGCTATATAAAGACTCAGATCAAAGCTATGAAACAGCAGATTAAAAGAAATGGATCAAATGAAAATAAAAGCATCAGCTGCTAGAGAAAAAAAAAAAAGCAGAGAAACAGTGTGAGGTGACGGAGTCTCCTCTTCCTCTCCAACAACCAGGAAGGGCCGAACAATAGCTGCTGAAGTGGAGGTTTCCCCCAGACCAAGTTATAATCACTTCCCCTTAATATCATTTGTAGATCGTTCCAACATGACTGGGAGCGTTCAGACTCGATAAACACACTTGTCCTGTCTGTGCTACCTCCAGCACCAGAAATAGAGGTTACAGCCCTTTTTATGGGTGTTTCCTTCATCCACCTCTAAGCCCTCTCTCTCTCTCTCTCTCTCACACACACACACACACACACATACACAGGCAATGCCCACACATGTGGATGCATAGAAAGGTGAGCTTTTGCACCTGATATATAATCAAAGTAAAATCTAAGCATGGAGAAATGAAAATGGATAGATGTGATGTGATAAATGAACACAAATTAATGACGTGCAGCATTTTGTCTTTGGTTCGTCTCTGGCAGCCACAGGAAACCAGGGAGGATTAATGGAAATGGTTTATGTCATCTGCTCTCATGCTCCGTGGCTACATCTGTTACATTCAGAGGTTAGAATATCCTTAAATGGAATAAGCAGAAGCTGTCTTGTCTACGCCTTCACCAATACTAAATATGTCAATGCTGCTTTTTTTCTTTTCAAAGAACAAAAGAAAGAAATCTCTGTGTTATTACTAAAATTGGATCATTTCTAAGATAATGACCTACTGGAGTTTTGTGTTCTGCTCTGTGTGTGTGCGTTATGTGCTGGCCTTTTGACCCGGAAGTGCTTATGGTTCCTCAGAGACACCCTGAAGGGTGCGGAGTGTTTCCCTCCGTCTTTGACCACTTGTTAGTCTGAACAATGTGAAGTAAATGGAGGAAATTCCATTGTGCAGGTTCATGGCTTCTCAAACATTGACACGTACATGCAAAACCCACATAAAAAGGTATAAAAAGTCTGCAACTACCAACGCAGACACTTAAACTATGTAATTTCTTTAGAATTATGTAGAATATACTAAGGATTTGTTTACCCTAATAATGGCTTTTGCTTTGACGTCAGCATGCACTTGCATTTGTGTTAAAAAGCCATGTTCTTCCATATGATCCGATGATGTTCCAAAGACTCTGGAACACTTTTTTAATATTTCAAATGCAGCCGGAGATCAGGACGACTTCTCGTTTTCCCCCAACTTTCATATAATGGAGTTCGATTGAGCCCGAGCCAACAAGGTCCTTAGAAGTCCACAAAAACTTGCCAATAGGGGATTATCACATTTCCGCGTTCCGGTTTCCGGAAGTTGAAACATTTGACACTTCCTGTTCCGGGCCATGTTAACGACAGCCGTTCCTGCTCTGTTATACTGTTTAAATCGGATAAACTCCAAACATATTTAAGTTTTCATTCTAGACTGAAGTGATACTGGATCAAAAGCTGGATCAAAGCGATCGATTTGCCGCGGTGAAGGGCCGAACTTTATAATAAAACACACGTTTGTTTGTCCCCAGTGGGGCACAACACCGGCACTTCACAGCATGCTAGCATTAGCCAGCTAACGTTTACTGACGTGCTTAACATTGTGCGTCTTAAAACACACAAACATCTGAAAATCGGGTCTGTACCCCCCGTTTCCAGTGGAACAACAGGGGACTGCCAAGAAAGGAGACGCTTTCAGATGATTGTGTGTTTTCAGCCGCACAAAGTTAGGCAAGTCATCAAGCTGGCTAATGCTAACCTGCTAACAATAGTCCGCCAGCTACTACTCTGTTAAACTTTGTAAATCGGATAAACGCCAATGCCAAGTTTTCATTCCAGACTGAAGTGATGCTGAGGAAGAAGTGGATTAAAACGACCAATTCGCCGCGGTGAAGGACCGAACTTTATAATAAAACGACACACGTTTGTTTGTGGCCGGCAGACTGCGCAGTCGTGTTAGCAGGTTAGCATTAGCCAGCAACTTTGTGCGGCTGAAAACACACAATCATCTGAAAGCGTCTCCTTTCTTGGCAGTCCCCAGTTGTTCCACTGGAAACGGGGAGGTACAGACCCGATTTTCAGATGTTTGTGTGTTTTAAGACGCACAATGTTAAGCACGTCAGTAAACAATAGCTGGCTAATGCTAGCATGCTGTAATGCCGGTGTTGTGCCACACCGGCGACAAACAAACGTGATTTATTATAAAGTTCGTCCCTTCACCGCGGCATCGTCGCTTTGATCCAGCTTTTGATCCAGTACACTTCAGTCTAGAATAAACAAATATGTTTGGAAATCCGTTTAAACAGTATAACAGAGCAGGCGGCTGTCGTTAACATGGCCCGGAAGAGGAAGGCAAAGCCGGAACTTCCGGAGCGTGATAATCCCCTAATAGGGGATAATCACGCTTACCGTAAGTTCCCGGATTTTGGGCCTTCCTCTTCCGGGCCATGTTAACGACAGCCTTCACCCGGCATCGGTTGTTTTGATCCACTTCTTCCTTAGCATCACTTCAGTCTGAATGAAAACTTGGCATTGACGTTTATCCGATTAACAAAGTTTAACAGAGAGAGCTGGTGGACTACTGTTAGCAGATTAGCATTAGCCAGCTTGATGACGTGCCTAACTTTGTGCGGCTGAAAACACACAAGCATCTGAAAGCGTCTCCTTTCTTGGCAGTCCCCAGTTGTTCCACTGGAAACGGGGGGGGGGGGTACAGACCTGATTTTCAGATGTTTGTGTGTTTTAAGACGCACAATGTTAAGCACGTCAGTAAACGCTAGCTGGCTAATGCTAGCATGCTGTGAAGTGCCGGTGTTGTGCCCCATCGGCGACAAACAAACGTGTGTTTTATTATAAAGTTCGGCCCTTCACCGCGGCGAATCGATCACTTTGATCCACTTCCTCCTTAGTATCACTTCAGTCTGGAATCCGTGAAAATTTCAGTAGGGTTGGCGTTTATTCACGTTATCTACGAAGTAAAGCAGGGACATTGAACTGGGCTGGAAGTGGGCCCTCTGTGTTTCAAACCGGAAGTTCGGAACACGGAAGCGTGATAATCCCCTATTCCTCCATACTGCTCGTCCAATGTAATCCAAGTGTCCTGAGTGGGTAGCGTCCAGAATTTACTCGAAACGACGTCATTTACTATATTTCTAGAGCCTAAAAAGAAGAATATATTACCCCACGGAGCGCGCACCTGCGCATCCACGAAACTACGTAAGCCTCGGCGTTCAGAGCCAACACTGCCAATAATACAAGCGTAGAAGAAGAAATTCACTGTTTACATTGTGTTAAGAGCAACAGAGCTGCAGACGAACCGGGACAAACACGAGAGGAGTTGGATATTGATTTAAAACAAATAATGAAAAAAAAGAGAACGCGCGATCTCGTCTGCGGCGCCTTCCGTAGTTTCATGAACGCGCATCGGCGTGCGCGCAAGAGATGCTGATATACTTCTATTTAGGCTCTAGAAATATACTAAATGGCGTAGTTTTGAGTAAATTATGGACGCTACCCACTCAGGACACTTGGATTATATTGGACGAGCAGTGTGGAGGAATATTAACAAGTTTTTGTGGACTTCTAAGGACCTTGTTGGCTCGGGCTCAATCGAACTCCATTATATGAAAGTTGGGTGAAAACGAGAAGTCGTCCTGATCGCCGGCTGCATTTGAAATATTAAAAAAGTGTTCCAGAGTCTTGCTCACCATGAAGGTAAGTGGAAAATAAAGTTAAATCGTTCTGTGGATGAACTATTCCTTTAAGTGCCCAATATTCAGTGTGAGGTCAGGTTACTGCAGAAGAGAGTCAATGACAATCAACTCTCCTTGGACCTACAGTATCTGAAAGGGACATTGTGTAACAACTGTATCGCAAGCAACTCGGTAGTACTTTTCGTGCTGTGTTCAAGTGAAACTGGGGAGACGGACAACAGCTGCTGCATGTGAAGGCATAAACAAGCCTCTATGTGAAGACATACGTACATACACAATATCCCTTTAAAGGAATAGTACACCCACAGAATGATGTGCGTTCATTTTCTACTCGCCCTCATGCTGAGCAAGACTCTGGAGCACTTTTTTAATATCTCAAATGCAGCCGGAGATCGGACAGGTTTTCGTTTTCCCCCAATTTTCATATAATGGAGTTCACTGGCGACTGAACCAAACACCAAGCACTTTGCAGCAGCTAGATGTTCTACTGTTTAAGCAATAAAGATATACTAAATGATGTGGTTTTGAGTAAATTGTGGACACTACCCACTAAGGACACTTTGATTACATTCGACGAGCAGTATGGAGGAATATTGCCAAGTTTTTGTGGACTTTTATGGTCCTTTTTGGTTCAAAAAATGAACACACATCATTCCTTTAAAGGTGTTTTAAAAAAAAATATGCAAAGAAGGACTGCTAGGTAATATGTGTTTTCGTGTTTGATTAAAATGCAGGTGCGTGTGCTACAATCACGTTTATGTTAGAAGGCGTGGAAAAGGACATTTCTGATCAACATAATATGGCAGCCAATAAATTTCTGTTCTTTAACTCTCATACGTAACTATTTACAAAAGAGCATTAGGACCACTGAAGAAAAAAATGCTGAGAAAAAAGTCTGAAATTTGAATTCTCTTTTTTTACATTTCTGAAAAAGTCCACAAAAACTTGTCAATATTCCTCCATACTGCTCGTGCAATGTAATCTAAGTGTCCTAAGTGGGTAGCGTCCAGAATTTATTCCAAACAAAATCATTTAGTATATTTTTATAGCCTAAACAGTACTACATTGCAGTTTCTATTTGCGCGTTCATGCACGTTCTCGACACCACAGAAGCGGCATTCAGCACCTACTCTGCCGATAATGCAAGCGTAGAAGAAGAAATTAGCTGTTTACATTGTGCTAAGAGCGAACGAGTTGCGGACAAACCAGGACAAACACAAGAGGGGAACATGCAATCTCATCATATAAATTCCTAGAAATAAGGCCCAGGTTGAAGGAAAAAAAAAATCCTTTAATAACCCTTGGCCTCTGTTATTTTCTCTGGCCACCTCTAAAAAAATCAAATCAAATCAAATCAAGTTTATTTATATAGCCCTTTACAGTACCCATTGGACACACAAAGTGCTTTACAGGAGGGGTAACAGAAAAACATTGGGACAGGTGGGGGAGGGGAGAAAAAAGAAACCACTGTCCCGCCCTCTGCAGAGGACGTGATAATAGGTTAAAAAAACACCCTCAGTACAATTAAGCACGTATACAGACAATCACAATATCAATATAAAAAAAATCCCTGCAGGCGCCCCTGACTGGACATTTCCTCCTCTGCTGGTAGCCATATGCCTCTCTTGCCACTGGTCTTCTCGTAGTCTTCTACTTTTCTTTTTGTTGAGGGTGAATCCTTAAACTTGGACTGGACCCAGTGTTCAAAATCCCCACACTTGCCAAAGATGTTCAAATTAATTGGGAAGTCAACCATATTTACAACACAAGGTGTT
>JALJCO010000803.1:22500-38830 GCA_023101725.1 Atherinomorus stipes | reverse complement strand
TTAATAACACTTGACCTAAAGAAGCCAAAACACCACTCTAAATTGGATATCTGTTTTTCTCTAAAGTGCTATTATAGCAGATCTGCAGCCCTCTCCAAGGTCGGCTACGGAGCTGTTTACGGCTCAAGGTGTGATAAGGAAAGCTGTTAGTCCAAACAACAGACTCCTGGCTCCAGCCCTCTTTCATCCAAAGAGCAATAGTTGGAATTACAAGAATGATCTGCTTTTATGGGTCGGAGAGGGGAGAGGATTAGAAGAAAATCCTTGCCTCAGATCTATTTACTCTGATCGCATCTTCTATCTTTTTACACGACGAGACTAATAATCTGTCTGATCATGGTTTTTGATTATGCTGAGCAGTTCTTTGCCCTTTTACCCCTGCCAAAGCTTCAATAAATTTAACCTGCATGAAGAATATTAGTCATCATTTCACCCATTCATAAGGTTCTTAGCTTGCAACTCTGCCGAGAGGGACCCAACTGCAGTCATGTTACGTCGCCATAAATCCAATCCACACCGTACATCCCGATCGAAAGTCTTTTCGTCATGTAACTTACCAAAATCTGACCCTGACCCTGACCATCCCCTAACCCAAACCACCCGAATACACCATACGCATCTGTTTGAGCTGCAGATAGTTAAACACCGCTAAGAGTATCTAACTTCTGATTGAGACTTCCTGTATGGATTGGATATTTGGCGGCACCCTTGACGGTCATTGTAACTGCAGTTAGGGACTCTTGACTCTGCCTGCTGGTAGGGTGTGGTCATAATAAGTAAAACATCTTTAGATGTCCTGAAGGGTTAGTCTAGTCTCAAACTAAAACATGCCATAATATTCAATACAGTTCCTGAATATTAAAATTACCTGGTTGGAACAAGTGTGTAAGACGTTTAGGGAGACAGCTATCGATGAGTGGGGTGTCTAGGTAGGAGATTTGGCCCAGAGCAAAGCTTGTTCCTCTGAGGTTACACTAGCTGAAGCAGGGCAGGCCCCATTAAGGATGGTAGTGCGTTGTCCAGGAGTGTCTCCCTCCACCAGCTTAGCACCCCATTACTGGAGAGCTGGTTCCCAGTTTTTTAACCGATAAAAAATCGAGGGTCTTAGACACTGTTTTTCTGTAAAGGGGACCGGATGACTGATCTGTGTTAGGAGAAGAATAAACGGGGCCATGTATGGTGAGATTATTAACCTCCTTCCATCAGTGACAGCATGATGGAAGGGTCAATGAAGATGGAACATGGTTGGGTCTTCCACCATGACCATGATCCCAAACACACAAGGACTCCTTAAAAGACCCGGAGATACTTGAACTCCTCCACCTGGGGCAGGAACTCACCCCGACCCGGAGAGGATACTCCACCCTTTTCCAGGTGAGGACCATGGTCTCGGATTTGGAGGTGCTGATTCTCATCCCAGCCGCTTCACACTTGGCTGAAAATCATCCTGGCAAAAGTTGGAGATCACGGCCCGATGAAGCCAACAGAACCACATCATCTGCAAAAAGCAGAGACCCGATCCTGAGGCCACCAAACTGGATCCCCTCAACACCTCGACTGCGCCTAGAAATCCTGTCTCCTGTCCATAAAAGTTATGAACAGGATCTGTGACAAAGGGCACCTTTTGAGTCCAACCTTCACCGGAAATCCGGAAATGATTCGACCTACAGCCGAACATGTGGACCAAACTCTGGCGCTGGTCATACAGCAATAATAATTATACTAATGCTAACAGTAGTAATTATAGTGATATGGGTACAGTAATAAAAATGTCAAGTCTCATATAATTTACAAGGTCATCACAATTACAATATTGGAGCATAGTAACAACTACAACAACAACAATATTAATAATGATCAACGTGATTATTAGTCGATGTTTTTATACTGTTGGAGTATCATATTTTCATATGTTGATTTAAATATATGGATATTAGGACATTGCCTGTGTTTCTCCCCAGTCTGATCCACAGCTTAACCTCACAAATAGACACACAAAAACTTTCTGAATGTTCACCAAGTGCAACTTCACTTGTGTATTTCTTCATAATATCCTCCGTCTGTGTAGATGAAGAGGTTTTTCATATTGTACGATAGGGATGTAGCATTAATCAATAAAAAGATAAATTGGGATTTAGTTCCCTGACAATCAGTATTACCGGTTCAGATTTTAATTGTCATAAAACTGTGATTATTGCACATTGAAAAACTCACAGTGATGCTGCTCATTGCCAGGATAAGAATCGATAGTTCCTCAGACGCAGTTTACAATGTTTGGTCTTTGGAAACGTGGCAGAAAGCACTGCAAAGACATTTTTTCCCTTCTAAAGGGGTCTGAAGTCTGGATGTTTTTAAGGATGTTATTTAATGTTTCTGCCAACAGAAAGTCCATTGTGCTTGATTCTATTTTTTTTTTTTATTGAAACTTGGGTGAAATGATTTTTAGTGTGTGTACAGTATAAGAACTTTTTGAACATTTTGAGCAGATTTCACCAATACCGCGATAATAACAATAACCATGATTATTTTGGTCACAATAACGGTGGCATGAAATTTTCATATCATTACATGCCTATTGTACGGTTGTAAGTTCTTGCTAGCTCTAAAAACATGATCTATCCTGTATGATAATAAACCAGATACTGGAGTTTTAGTAACTTGGAGTATAAAAAAGAATTTGTATGATCCAAATAACCAACTTTATTTATAATACAGACCACCTACTTTAGGAATATTAATAGTGAGTGTGGTGTGTTTTTTTATAACTGTTGCCCCTGACCTCTAGACATGATGTTAAAGATACATTGTGTAACTTTTGACCCAAACATCAGCTTAATGTAAATAACAGTAGATTTCTGGGGTCAGTAAACAGCACCAGAAACATGTCGGTGCTGTCGGGGGAGTGCCCTCCTCATAAACCAGGCATTGTAACTTTGCAGGAGCGGATCCATCTCTCATTGGATCATGTGACCAGGAGCGCTTTGCTTTATGGTTTGATGATTCACTATCAGCTGAACAAAGTGGTCTGCAAACACGATCCCAAACAAAAACTGTTTAGTTTTGTCACGGTTGTGAGGCCTGTGAGAAGTTACAGGTTTAGAGCCCTTGAGGCCAAAAGTTACACAGTGTCCCTTTAAGTGAGCTAATATTTCTGAACAACAAAGAATATAAAGTGATTCATAATCCAGGATATGCTTAAGTTTATTTATAATTGAGATATTTTTATTTACTTTATTTTGTATGTCTGATGTGGGGCTTCCAGCTAATTTAATCTAGTATCACGACTTGGACTTTTATCTGTTGTACATGTTTAATAATTTTATTATCTATAAGGACACATCATCTTGATTTTTATAATAACCAAAAACCAAACCTTAATGTGGCAAGGTGTACAATGGAGGGCCCAGGCGGGAGTAGATCCTTAGACTCCTGGGTGAGAGTCATGTGCGCTGACCGTTCAGCCAAAGTGACGTCCACATGGCCATGGAGCCAGGGTGCATCATCAATCGGAGGCTGTCACATTAACTTTCCCTATATTTAGTGACAATTCATTAAAAGCCATCCATTTCTAAAAATTTATCTAATTCATTATTTATAGTAATAACTAGCCACTTATAATCCTTTCCAGTATAAAGTAGTATCATTGGCAAATAATATTAATTTTACTAATTTGGAGACTTGAAATATACCATTAATGTACAGTCATCCTCAAAATTATTTAAATCTCCAATTAAAGACGAAAAAAAAAAAATCAGCTGTCAGTAAAATAAGTTGAAATTGACTAAAGTAATAATAAAATCTATGAAAATCATGACATTGATTTTGAATTGTGGTTCAACAAAAATATCAAAACACACACACACAAAAAGTTAACAAGCATGATGGGGCTCCAAAGCTAGAATTTTGTTGAGCAACACTTTGAGGCAATCACTGCAACCAGGTGTTTTCTGTAATGTTCAAAAGACTTCTACACCTGTTGACAGGTATGTTGATCCACTGCTCATGGGAAGTCAAGTCAACTTTTATTTGTATAACACTTTAAACACAGCAGCTACCGATACAAAGCGCTGAACAGAAGCAAAAACAGAAATTAGGTCTCACAATGGGAAACAAGTGAGAACATTAAAACAAATATGAAGCATAAGAACAATCAAAACAATGAACAGTAAAAACAGTATAAATATCAGAAAAAATAAGACTTAAAACAACAGACGAAGTCAGAGTGGCTCATGAAGGGTGGAACACCAGGGCAAACAGGTGAGTTTTAAGAAGGGACTTGAAAAAAGTGCCAGGGGCGAGGCCTGTCTGATGTACAATGGCAGCAACTTCCACAACTTTGGGCCTGCAGGGAAAATGCTCGATCCCCCCACATCTTCCGCTGAGACCTCGGGACACCTAACGGTAGCAACTCAGCTGACTGGGAAAGGTGCTTATGATCAATACCTTCTTTTACCAATACCATGTTAATATTACTCCAATCACTCCATTTACTCTTTCATTCATATCTTAGTATTCATACACATATCCAGAGCAATAAAATACTCTGGATATGGGGGGGTGGGGGTGGGGGTGGGGGGGGGTGGGGGGTAACACGTCAACATTTTTCTCAGAAAACATATTTCTAGTCGAGCTATTGACATGAAATTTTCACCAGATGTCGGCAACAACCCAAGTAATGCACATATACAAAGAAATCTTAACATTTATGTCTATAAATTAAGTCACGTCTAATAAAGTGAAATGACACAGGGAATAAGTATTGAACACATGAAGAAATGGAGACAAAAAGATCTGGAAAGCCAAGAAAGCAGCTGGAGTCTGTCAGTATTTAGAAAGTAATCCTGTCCTCTATCAGAGCAAAGTAATATCAGCTGCTTTAGTCCTGATTGATGCCTTTAAAAAGGTTTCTCATCACCAAGGTGTCAGATAAGAAGCATTGCATGATGGGTAAAAGCAAAGAGCTGTCTAAAGACCTACGCAGCCTTATTATTGCAAACACACTGAAGGCATTGGTTCCAGGTGCATTTCTAAACTTGTGAAAGTTCCAGTGAGCATTATTGGGACCATCATCCGGAAGTGGAAAGAACACGGCATGGTCATAAAGCGGCCACGGCCAGGTGCTCCTCACAAGATTTCAGACAGAGGAGTCAGAACAATCATCAGAAAGGTTCTCCAACAGCCCAGGACCACTCGTGGAGAGCTTCAGAAAGACCTGGAACCAGCAGCTACAGTTGTTTCAGAGAAAACAAGAAATCATGCACTCAACCGCCATGGCCTTCATGCACGCACACCATGCAAGACTCCATTTCTGAAGAAGAAGAAGCAGGTTGATGCTGGTTTGAAGTTTGCAACACAACATCTGGACAAACCCATGACATTCTGGAAAATAGTCTGGTCAGATGAGACCAGAACTGAACTCTTCAGATGTCATAGACACAACGGCCCTCATTTATCAAACGATCGTACGACGAAAATCTGTGCGTACGACCATTTCCACGCAAGACTCGGCATTTATCAATTTGAACGTGAGCGTAGGATACGATCAAATCTCACGACAGCTCTGAGTTCGTGTACGCAAGTTTGAGTCAGTGAGGGTTTGCAGCGCAGCGCAGCAGAACATGAAAATATTTATTAACCAAACCGCAAGCTGTCATTTAATCATAAGTATTCACATATCAGCACTAAGAATGAACCCATTTGTAAAGAAAAAGAAAAAGGAAAAAGGAAATGTAGAACGTAGCCTATTCCCTAAATTGCAAAAATAGCTGCGACTGAATTTAATTCCTCCATTTATCTCAACAAATTATTAAAATTATTAACATATAGTTCTAGGAGACAAGTGCTTTTCACTCTTCGTGCATCTCCTCACCCCGCTGGTAAAACTGCCACATAGGAGCGGGGGAAGGCATCAGTACGCACACACGCGCAGGTGCCCAGGTGGAGCGCTGCTTTGGGCTGCGGGAAGGCAGGTGGCTGTCGGACGGACCGACTCGGACCCGGCGGGATGAAACGCTGCTTTAGACTCTGAGAAAATCTACAACACTCCTGTCCTGTGCCAGAACTGAAACCGGATCTGAACCAGATGAAACCAGGACAGAAACCAGATCTGAAAAAGATCTAAACCAGCTGGAACCAGAACTGAAACCGGATCTGAACCAGATGAAACCAGAACTGAAACTGCATCTGAACCAGATGAAACCAGAACTGAAACTACATCTGAACCAGATGAAACCAGAACTGAAACTACATCTGAACCAGATGAATCCAGAACTGAAACTACATCTGAACCAGATGAAACCAGAACTGAAACCGGATCTGAACCAGATGAATCCAGAACTGAAACTACATCTGAACCAGATGAAACCAGAACTGAAACCGGATCTGAACCAGATGAAAACCAGAACTGAAACTACATCTGAACCAGATGAATCCAGAACTGAAACTACATCTGAACCAGATGAAACCAGAACTGAAACCGGATCTGAACCAGATGAATCCAGAACTGAAACTACATCTGAACCAGATGAAACCAGAACTGAAACCGGATCTGAACCAGATGAATCCAGAACTGAAACTACATCTGAACCAGATGAAACCAGCACGGAAACAGATCTAAACCAGCTGGAAAAAGAACGGAAACTGGATGTGAACCAGGTCTGAAATCAGATCTGAACCGAAACCGAACACTGAAACCAGAACTGAAACTGGATCTGAACCAGATGAATCCAGAACTGATTGTGGATCTGAACCAGATCTGAAACCAGAACTGAAACTGCATCTGAACCAGATGAAACCAGCACTGAAACCGGATCTGAACCAGATGAATCCAGAACTGAAACTGCATCTGAACCAGATCTGAACCAGATGAATCCAGAACTGAAACTGCATCTGAACCAGATCTGGAAACCAGATGAATCAGAACTGAAACTGCATCTGAACCAGATGAATCCAGAACTGAAACTGCATCTGAACCAGATCTGAAACCAGGACCGATATTTCAGCTGAAACGCTGCGCAGGTTGTGTGAAGCGTGGTTACCCAGCAGAGTGAAGGCCTCCCTGGTCTTCCTGAAGTCTTCAGCATCGTTCACGCCTTCTATGAAGATGTTCTCTCCTAAAGACGTGTAGCTGAAGTCCTCTGCACTGGCTGAGAGACACAAGAGACACATCAGATGTCCACATTCTGCCCTAACTTTGCAACCTGAGACCTGATCCAGAACTATCTAGAATCCCTTCTGGATCCTGAGTCTAGCAGGATCCTACTAGTCCTGCTGGGTCGTAAATGATCCCAGTTCCAACTGGGTCCTATTAAGTCCTACTGAGTCCCACTGGTCCCACAGGGTCTTGCAAGGCCCTACTGGTTCCCACTGAGTCCTCTTGGGTCCTACTGGGTCCTACTAAGACCGACTTGGTACACCGGGTCATACACGGTCCTACTGGTTCCTACTGAGTCTTCTTGGGTCCAACTGGGTCCTACCGGGTCATAGAATGTTCTACTGGTTCCTTTGGAGACTCATTGGGTCCTAAATTGTCTAACAGTCATTTTGGGTCCTATTTGGGTCTTATTTGGTCCTACTGACCTTTTTGTCAGACAAATAGAGAGGCAGGAGGACTGACGGAAGGACAGGTGGATGGGAGGACAGACAGACAAAAGGACAGGCGTGTGGACAAATGTAAGGACAGGTGGATGGGAGGACAGACAGAGAAAAGGACAGGCGTGTGGACAAATGTAAGGACAGGTGGATGGGAGGACAGACGGAGAAAAGGACAGGCGTGTGGACAAATGTAAGGACAGGTGGATGCGTGAACATACTGAGGCTCAGCTCCTTGAACTCCGGCAGCGTGGCGGACGCACACAGCTGGTAGAAGACGTGGTAATTCCTCTCGTCCTCGGCCTGGAACACAAATCAAATCAAAGACACTTTATTGATCCCCGAGGAGAAATTCATGTTTCAGTCCAACCCGTCCAAGACACAAACACAACATATAAGCAAGACATGATCAGGCAGACCGAGGCCACGCAGCCCTTCACAGGGAGCACCTCTGCAGATATGGAAAATAACAACATGAGGAAAGGTGGTAAAAAAGAGGTCTCTGAACTCTCTACGTACGCAGGTGAAGAACTTGGAGACAAACAAAAGACACACCATACAGATAAGCACAAACTCAGTGTCCATTCACACAACTTCCACTGGGATGTTCAGAGAGCTTCGGTTCCCAAACAACAGGCTGCTCAAGGGCTCAGATTAGACAGCAGAAGATGTTTGGGGCAGGTTGGACGTGGTGTCTACTTCCAGTCCTCAACAGGTCTCCATGGCAACATCAATCAGCCTAATCAGGGGTCAATTTTCCAGGAGCCGGACCAACTTCTCCACATATGCACCCACTTCACGGACAAGTTCGGAACCGCAGCCAGCGTGGGGGAGTGGGTGGCCTAGTGGTAGCGTAGTGGGCTTTGGCGCAGAGGACCCGGGTTCGAGTCCCCGATACGACTCCTAGGTGAACCGCTGTGGACCCCTGAGCAAGGTCCTTAACCCCCCAACTGCTCTCCAGGCGCTTTAAGTAGCAGCCCCCTGCTCTCTGATACTCACAGTACAGAGATGGTGACATGCAGAGCCCTAATTTCCCCTCAGGGATCTTTATAGTATAAAAAAAAAAGAAAAAGCTGAATCTAGCTCATGGTATCTAGCTCATGCAACACCAGAGTCTGAGTGTTGATAGCACGACTCATCCCCACACAAACGTCAGAGTCTGAGTGTTGATAGCACGACTCATCCCCACACAAACACCAGAGTCTGAGTGTTGATAGCACGACTCATCCCCACACAAACGTCAGAGTCTGAGTGTTGATAGCACGACTCATCCCCACACAAACACCAGTCTGAGTGTTGATAGCACGACTCATCCCCACACAAACACCAGTCTGAGTGTTGATAGCACGACTCATCCCCACACAAACACCAGAGTCTGAGTGTTGATAGCACGACTCATCCTCACACAAACACCAGAGTCTGAGTGTTGATAGCACGACTCATCCCCACACAAACACCAGAGTCTGAGTGTTGATAGCACGACTCATCCCCACACAAACACCAGAGTCTGAGTGTTGATAGCACGACTCATCCCCACACAAACACCAGAGTCTGAGTGTTGATAGCACGACTCATCCCCACACAAACGCCAGTCTGAGTGTTGATAGCACGACTCATCCTCACACAAACACCAGAGTCTGAGTGTTGATAGCACGACTCATCCCCACACAAACACCAGAGTCTGAGTGTTGATAGCACGACTCATCCCCACACAAACACCAGAGTCTGAGTGTTGATAGCACGACTCATCCTCACACAAACACCAGAGTCTGAGTGTTGATAGCACGACTCATCCCCACACAAACGTCAGAGTCTGAGTGTTGATAGCACGACTCATCCCCACACAAACGCCAGTCTGAGTGTTGATAGCACGACTCATCCTCACACAAACACCAGAGTCTGAGTGTTGATAGCACGACTCATCCCCACACAAACGTCAGAGTCTGAGTGTTGATAGCACGACTCATCCCCACACAAACGCCAGTCTGAGTGTTGATAGCACGACTCATCCTCACACAAACACCAGAGTCTGAGTGTTGATAGCACGACTCATCCCCACACAAACACCAGAGTCTGAGTGTTGATAGCACGACTCATCCCCACACAAACGCCAGAGTCTGAGTGTTGATAGCACGACTCATCCCCACACAAACACCAGAGTCTGAGTGTTGATAGCACGACTCATCCCCACACAAACACCAGAGTCTGAGTGTTGATAGCACGACTCATCCCCACACAAACGCCAGTCTGAGTGTTGATAGCACGACTCATCCCCACACAAACACCAGTCTGAGTGTTGATAGCACGACTCATCCCCACACAAACACCAGAGTCTGAGTGTTGATAGCACGACTCATCCCCACACAAACGCCAGTCTGAGTGTTGATAGCACAGCATAAATCCAAACAGGTACCGATAGGACTGGGCGATAAACCGAAAATTTACTGACACAGACATTTCCAGCAATAACCAACGAAATTTTCCCATGTCGGTAGGTTCGGTGCAGCGGCCCCTTTAAGAAAGCCGGCAGTGGAATTGCCGCACAGGACTTTTTGTTCTCTCCAACTTGCCGTACTTTCTTGGAACATGACGTTCCTGAACTGAAGCTTCGTGTTTTTCATCATCTTTTACATGTTTTCTGTGATGCTAATTGTGTTAGCCTGTCTATAGGTTTTTCAATGTTAAGTTAGCATTCAAGCTAATCGGTAGTCGTGTGTGCACATTTAATGGGAGACTCAGCACTGGTTTCCATGGACACAAAGTAATATTTGCTCATATGTAAATAAGAATCTAACTCATTTGAGTTAATCAATTTAATAATTAATAAATCATTCATTCATTTGTATATTTGTATGTTTGTATTTCAGTTTCACAGTACTTTTATCGTTTTATCGTTACCGAGGTGAACTGCTCAGTATGTCCTGATATGTATTTTTGGCCATTATCGCCCAGCCCTAGGTCCAGATCTTCAACATCCTCGACGGACAGAACCAACTGACACGTGATCTCCCATCTGCCCCAGGAGTCGACCACATATCCAGCCGGGTGCGTACCGTTGGGGCAAGGAGCGTCACCCCGTCCCGCTTTTCAGGTGGAAAAAGTTTGATCAATAGCATTGAGTATTTCAAACATAGTCCACCAGGATTAATCCAGATTGGATTTTTTCCAGATCTGATCAGAAATTGGATATTTCAAATGAGATTTTATCCTCCTGTACCGTCTTCTTCCGCTTATCCGGGATCGGGTCGCGGGGGCAGCTGCCTAAGCAGGGAAGCCCAGACTTCCCTCACCCTGGCCACAGACCCCAGCTCATCCAGGGGATCCCGAGGCGTTCCCTGGCCAGCCGGGAGACGTAGTCCCTCCAGCGTGTCCTGGGTCTCCCCCGGGGTCTTGTCCCGGATGAGACGTAGTCCCTCCAGCGTGTCTTAGGTCTCCTCGGGGTCTTGTCCAGGATGAGACGTAGTCCCTCCAGCATGTCCTGGGTCTCCCGGGGTCTTGTCCAGGATGAGACGTAGTCCCTCCAGCGTGTCCTGGGTCTCCCGGGGTCTGGTCCGGGATGAGACGTAGTCCCTCCAGCGTGTCCTGGGTCTCCTCGGGGTCTTGTCCGGGATGAGACGTAGTCCCTCCAGCGTGTCCTGGGTCTCCTCGGGGTCTGGTCCGGGATGAGACGTAGTCCCTCCAGCGTGTCCTGGGTCTCCTGGGGTCTTGTCCAGGATGAGACGTAGTCCCTCCAGCGTGTCTTGGGTCTCCTCGGGGTCTGGTCCGGGATGAGACATAGTCCCTCCAGCGTGTCTTGGGTCTCCTCGGGGTCTGGTCCAGGATGAGACATAGTCCCTCCAGCGTGTCCTGGGTCTCCCGGGGTCTTGTCCGGGATGAGACGTAGTCCCTCCAGCGTGTCCTGGGTCTCCCCCGGGGTCTGGTCCCGGTGGGACGTGCCTGGATCACCAGGGAGGGGTCCAGGAGGCATCCTGACCAGATGCCCGAGCCTCCTCATCTGGCTCCTCTCTATACGGAGGAGCAGCGGCTCTACTTTGAGCCCCCCCCTGATGACCGAGCCTCCTCATCTGGCTCCTCTCTATACGGAGGAGCAGCGGCTCTACTTTGAGGTGGATGTGAGGAGGATCTTTAGGTGGAAAACAATGAGGTTGCAGCTGCAGTCACTAACTACACATCTGTCACTCTGAATCTGCTACATAAATCTGCTCCCTCATACTGAGGAAATATGATCATGTAATATTTTAAAAAATGAAATGTTTCATACGCATCGTGATGGAGCCAAATTTACAACAAACATAGTGCTCTTGTTTCTGCTAAGTAAATTATTTTTGCGTGAGACCTGTTTTTCACTTTTAAGATTTGACGTGTAACCACATTTGAAACTGCACCCATGGACAACATTTCATGTTCCAGCGAAGCGCTAAATTACTCACTATGTGGACCACTCAAAGCTTTTTAGGCAAAAATACAGTTCCAACCCTTTCAAACTTGTTCTGGAAAGCCGTCTTTTGTCTCTCATACCGGTTGCATCACGACAAACGCCTCCTGGTGCATTGGTTGGTTGGTTGGTCCGTTTGTTAATTCATTCATTGCTGCAGCTTTCTGCTATCTAAAAAAGCCAAATGTTCTCTTCTTCTTCACTTTCTGACATCACAATAACCATGAACAGCGCCCCTTAGTGGCGACCCGCAAACATCCTTTCACATCACAACAGGGATGCTCGTGTGACAAACGACACATCAACATTTCCCTAAATCTGAACGTAGCTGTAATTGCAGTCCATCATTCAAAATAAGTAAACAAGATCTGCACATAGCTCAGAATTTTGTGACAGTTGATACAAACAAACCTGCAAAGTTCAATTTCTGTCAAATTAAACATGTTGACGCTCCATAAATAAAAATGTTTGCATAAATAACTGATAACCATGTTTCATTTTCACATAAATTCATTACTTTAACTGCTTGTCCAGCATCTTGCTCTTCACCTCTTCATGCTGAGCTGAGTGAGTTTGTCCCTTTCAGAGGACATTCTGCTGCTGAGTCACTCTAAAAAGAATATTTGAGCGAAGTTGATATGAAAGAACACGTTTTCATTGATCTAATGTAATTATGTTGGTTTGGTGATGAAATCTTATATTTTTACTCAATCAACCTAATAAATACTCTAATCTTTGGCTAGCATTAGCCAGCTCGATAATGTGCCTAACTTTGTGCGGCTGAAAACACACAAGCATCTGAAAGCGTCTCCTTTCTTGGCAGTCCCCAGTTGTTCTACTGGAAACGGGGGGGTACAGACCCGATTTTCAGATGTTTGTGTGTTTTAAGACGCACAATGTTAAGCACGTCGGTAAACGCTAGCTGGCTAATGCTAGCATGCCGGTGTTGTGCCCCACCGGCTACAAACAAACATGCTACGTTGTTTTATTATAAAGTTCGGCCCTTCACTCTGGAGAATCGCTTTGATCCACTTCCTCCTTAGTATCACTTCAGTCTGGAATCCGTGAAAATTTCAGTAGGGTTGGCGTTTATTCACGTTATCTACGAAGTAAAGCAGGGACATTGAACTGGGCCGGAAGTGGGCCGTCTAAGTGTTTCAAACCGGAAGTTCGGAACACGGAAGCGTGATAATCCCCTATTGATCAGACACATGCTCGTGACAAGTTCTTTATGACATCATTTCCTGTTTCCTGTCAATGATCCAATGGGAGGGACGGATTTGTAACAGGATCATTTTGATCCAATCCACCAAAGTTTGGAAACACCCAGATATCAATCTGAGATCCGTGGACCTGAATCCAGATCATTTAGATCTGGATTCAGAGTTTTGAAATCCTGGACCCTGATGACCAGATCCATCGTTGTTGTTGAACGTTATGCAGACAGATGCTCAGAGAGTCGACCAGGCGGGAAGCAGAGCGGAGGGAGCAGAAGAAGAAGCGTCCGCCTCGTCCGGAGCAGGACCGGGCAGGACCGGGCCGAGCCGACTCACCTGGAAGACCACGCGGGACTTCTCCAGCAGGTACGTCCTCATGTTGGCCCCGATGATGTGGTAGCGTCGGCTGAAGCCGATCTGGATGTACTTCCCGAAGCGGCTGCTGTTGTCGTTCCGGGTGGTTTTGGCGTTCCCGATGGCCTGGTGGGAAAGATGGCGGACACGTTCCTGAGCCTGGACGCCTTCGCATCACGATGACATCACACGGCGTGCTCACCTCCATGATGGGGCTGGAGGCCAGGACCTTCTCCTCCACGCTGGTGTCGTTGGCGGACCCGCCCACCGTGGCGAAGAACCGCATGGCGTACTTCGCAGAGACCGTCTTCCCAGCTCCGGATTCTCCGCTCACGATGATGGACTGGTTCCTCTCATCCCTGAAAACCACCACAGAAGAAGAACAGGTCAGGACCTCCACCAGGACCCCACAAACAGGTGAGTCTACCTGGTCTCTGTCAGACCTCAGACAGGTGAGTCTACCTGGTCTCTGTCAGACCTCAGACAGGTGAGTCTACCTGGTCTCTGTCAGACCTCAGACAGGTGAGTCTACCTGGTCTCTGTCAGACCTCAGACAGGTGAGTCTACCTGGTCTCTGTCAGACCTCAGACAGGTGAGTCTACCTGGTCTCTGTCAGACCTCAGACAGGTGAGTCTACCTGGTCTCTGTCAGACCTCAGACAGGTGAGTCTACCTGGTCTCTGTCAAACCTCAGACAGGTGAGTCTACCTGGTCTCTGTCAGACCTCAGACAGGTGAGTCTACCTGGTCCTAGACCTCAGACAGGTGAGTCTACCTGGTCTCGGTCAGACCTCAGACAGGTGAGTCTACCTGGTCTCTGTCAGACCTCAGACAGGTGAGTCTACCTGGTCTCTGTCAGACCTCAGACAGGTGAGTCTACCTGGTCTCTGTCAGACCTCAGACAGGTGAGTCTACCTGGTCTCTGTCAGACCTCAGACAGGTGAGCTTACCTGGCCCTGTCAGACCTCAGACAGGTGAGTCTACCTGGTCTCTGTCAGACCTCAGACAGGTGAGTCTACCTGGTCTCTGTCAGACCTCAGACAGGTGAGTTTACCTGGTCTCTGTCAGACCTCAGACAGGTGAGTCTACCTGGTCTCGGTCAGACCTCAGACAGGTGAGTCTACCTGGTCTCTGTCAGACCACAGACAGGTGAGTTTACGTGGTCTCTGTCAGACCTCAGACAGGTGAGTCTACCTGGTCTCGTTCAGACCTCAGACAGGTGAGTCTACCTGGTCTCTGTCAGACCACAGACAGGTGAGTCTACCTGGTCTCTGTCAGACCTCAGACAGGTGAGTCTACCTGGTCTCCGTCAGGACCTCAGACAGGTGAGTCCACCTGGTCTCGGTCAGACCTCAGACAGGTGAGTCTACCTGGTCTCTGTCAGACCTCAGACAGGTGAGTCTACCTGGTCTCTGTCAGACCACAGACAGGTGAGTTTACCTGGTCTCTGTCAGACCTCAGACAGGTGAGTCTACCTGGTCTCAGTCAGACCACAGACAGGTGAGTCTACCTGGTCTCTGTCGGACCACAGACAGGTGAGTCTACCTGGTCTCTGTCAGACCTCAGAAAGGTGAGTTTACCTGGTCTCTGTCAGACCTCAGACAGGTGAGTTTACCTGGTCCTAGACCTCAAACAGGTGAGTCTACCTGGTCTCTGTCAGACCTCAGACAGGTGAGTTTACCTGGTCTCTGTCAGACCTCAGACAGGTGAGTCTACCTGGTCTCTGTCAGACCTCAGACAGGTGAGTCTACCTGGTCTCTGTCAGACCTCAGACAGGTGAGTCTACCTGGTCTCTGTCAGACCACAGACAGGTGAGTTTACCTGGTCTCTGTCAGACCTCAGACAGGTGAGTCTACCTGGTCTCTGTCAGACCTCAGACAGGTGAGTCTACCTGGTCTCTGTCAGACCTCAGACAGGTGAGTTTACCTGGTCTCTGTCAGACCTCAGACAGGTGAGTCTACCTGGTCTCAGTCAGACCACAGACAGGTGAGTCTACCTGGTCTCTGTCAGACCACAGACAGGTGAGTCTACCTGGTCTCTGTCAGACCTCAGAAAGGTGAGTTTACCTGGTCTCTGTCAGACCTCAGACAGGTGAGTTTACCTGGTCCTAGACCTCAGACAGGTGAGTCTACCTGGTCTCTGTCAGACCTCAGACAGGTGAGTCTACCTGGTCTCTGTCAGACCTCAGACAGGTGAGTCTACCTGGTCTCTGTCAGACCTCAGACAGGTGAGTCTACCTGGTCTCTGTCAGACCTCAGACAGGTGAGTCTACCTGGTCTCTGTCAGACCTCAGACAGGTGAGTTTACCTGGTCTCTGTCAGACCTCAGACAGGTGAGTCTACCTGGTCTCTGTCAGACCTCAGACAGGTGAGTCTACCTGGTCTCTGTCAGACCTCAGACAGGTGAGTTTACCTGGTCTCTGTCAGACCTCAGACAGGTGAGTCTACCTGGTCTCTGTCAGACCTCAGACAGGTGAGTTTACCTGGTCTCTGTTAGACCTCAGACAGGTGAGTCTACCTGGTCTCTGTCAGACCTCAGACAGGTGAGTCTACCTGGTCTCTGTCAGACCTCAGACAGGTGAGTCTACCTGGTCTCTGTCAGACCTCAGACAGGTGAGTCTACCTGGTCTCTGTCAGACCTCAGACAGGTGAGTCTACCTGGCCTTTGTCAGACCTCAGACAGGTGAGTCTACCTGGTCTCTGTCAGACCTCAGACAGGTGAGTCTACCTGGTCTCT
>JALJCO010000803.1:15000-17500 GCA_023101725.1 Atherinomorus stipes | reverse complement strand
CCACATCCAGGATTCCAGGAGACAAAGATGTTCCCACATCCAGGATTCCAGGAGACAAAGGCGTTCCCACATCCAGGATTCCAGGAGACAAGGACATTCCCACATCCAGGATTCTAGGGGACAAAGATGTTCCCACATCCAGGATTCTAGGGGACAAAGACGTTCCCACATCCAGGATTCCAGGAGACAAATACGTTCCCACATCCAGGATTCCAGGAGACAAGGACATTCCCACATCCAGGATTCCAGGAGACAAAGACGTTCCCACATCCAGGATTCCAGGAGACAAAGACGTTCCCACATCCAGGATTCCAGGAGACAAGGGCGTTCCCACATCCAGGATTCCAGGAGACAAGGACGTTCCCACATCCAGGATTCCAGGAGACAAAGACGTTCCCACATCCAGGATTCCAGGGGACAAAGACGTTCCCACATCCAGGATTCCAGGAGACAAAGGCGTTCCCACATCCAGGATTCCAGGAGACAAAGACGTTCCCACATCCAGGATTCCAGGAGACAAAGGCGTTCCCACATCCAGGATTCCAGGAGACAAGGACGTTCCCACATCCAGGATTCCAGGAGACAAAGACGTTCCCACATCCAGGATTCCAGGCGATGAAGACGTTCCCACATCCAGGATTCCAGGAGACAAAGACGTTCCCACATCCAGGATTCCAGGCGATGAAGACGTTCAGGATTCTTGCAGGAAACACATTTTCAGTCTGACTTCAGTGTGTTCCAGCTGACAGCAGCATCACCGTCACCATGGAAACCATCTGAGGACACACCCTCTTCCAACCAGAAGCATGACATCATCATCATCATCCTCACCTGCTTTCATGCAAATCTGCTGCACAGAAACCAGCAGCTCATTTACATCCACTTTACATTTGACGCAGGTGAGTCACCTGGAGTCATGTGACCCAGACACAGCCAGTATTACGTAACAGACATCAGTGTCCGTGCATGAACACAGCTGTGAGAACACAAACACAGAAGAAGAGCGAGTCTGCTTGTTACCACTAACATCCAAGCAGCCAATCACACGGCAGCATCGAGTTACCACTAACATCCAAGCAGCCAATCACACGGCAGCATCGAGTTATCACTAACATCCAAGCAGCCAATCACACGGCAGCATCGAGTTACCACTAACATCCAAGCAGCCAATCACACGGCAGCATCGAGTTATCACTAACATCCAAGCAGCCAATCACACGGCAGCATCGAGTTACCACTAACATCCAAGCAGCCAATCACACGGCAGCATCGAGTTACCACTAACATCCAAGCAGCCAATCACACGGCAGCATCGAGTTATCACTAACATCCAAGCAGCCAATCACACGGCAGTATCGAGTTACCACTAACATCCAAGCAGCCAATCACACGGCAGCATCGAGTTATCACTAACATCCAAGCAGCCAATCACACGGCAGCATCGAGTTATCACTAACATCCAAGCAGCCAATCACACGGCAGCATCGAGCTGCCACTAACATCCAAGCAGCCAATCACACGGCAGCATCGAGCTGCCACTAACATCCAAGCAGCCAATCACACGGCAGCATCGAGTTGCCACTAACATCCAAGCAGCCAATCACACGGCAGCATCGAGTTACCACTAACATCCAAGCAGCCAATCACATGGCAGCATCGAGTTACCACTAACATCCAAGCAGCCAATCACACGGCAGCATCGAGCTGCCACTAACATCCAAGCAGCCAATCACACGGCAGCATCGAGCTGCCACTAACATCCAAGCAGCCAATCACACGGCAGCATCGAGTTGCCACTAACATCCAAGCAGCCAATCACACGGCAGCATCGAGTTACCACTAACATCCAAGCAGCCAATCACATGGCAGCATCGAGTTACCACTAACATCCAAGCAGCCAATCACACGGCAGCATCGAGCTGCCACTAACATCCAAGCAGCCAATCACACGGCAGCATCGAGCTGCCACTAACATCCAAGCAGCCAATCACACGGCAGCATCGAGTTGCCACTAACATCCAAGCAGCCAATCACACGGCAGCATCGAGTTACCACTAACATCCAAGCAGCCAATCACACGGCAGCATCGAGTTGCCACTAACATCCAAGCAGCCAATCACACGGCAGCATCGAGCTGCCACTAACATCCAAGCAGCCAATCACACGGCAGCATCGAGCTGCCACTAACATCCAAGCAGCCAATCACACGGCAGCATCGAGCTGCCACTAACATCCAAGCAGCCAATCACACGGCAGCATCGAGTTGCCACTAACATCCAAGCAGCCAATCACACGGCAGCATCGAGTTACCACTAACATCCAAGCAGCCAATCACACGGCAGCATCGAGCTGCCACTAACATCCAAGCAGCCAATCACACGGCAGCATCGAGTTGCCACTAACATCCAAGCAGCCAATCACACGGCAGCATCGAGTTACCACTAACATCCAAGCAGCCAATCACACGGCAGCATCGAGCTGCCACTAACATCCAAGCAGC
>JALJCO010000803.1:0-7500 GCA_023101725.1 Atherinomorus stipes | reverse complement strand
TTTCATTCTATGATTTAATTTACTGCTGAATTAGCTTAAATACTGACTGGACTAATGAAAGCTTTGGAAAGCCTGACAATGTAATTTTTATAAAATGGAGGAAATATGAGAAAAATTTATCATTACTTGTGTAACATACAATCTTCGTCATTTTAAGTAGAAAGTCAAGTAAAAAGTTAAGTAGAAAGTGTCCCTTCAGAGTTACCTTGGGGGAGGCAAAAAAAAGGTGACTGGAAATTTCTACACGATGATGGTCATGGGGCAATAACTCTGACAGCCTCCTGAATTTCTAAAGGAGTCATCACCGAAACTCCGGGGAGTGAAAGTGACTTCGTTTTTGAGTCCGGGCTCTTTCTTCTCAACAGAATCGTCTGCAAGCACGCGCTCTCCACAGTACACGGATTGCATTTTTTTCTCTGAATGATGTGAACTACAGAGGCTGCTAGCTGCTAAGCTAGCCTCTTTAGCACCACCTGAAAGCAGCTGATTACCTGCTGTGGAGTAGCGTTTAATGCCCAGCTTTGTCAGAGACGAGGAGGAGGACAAGGAGGAGGAGAAGGAAAAAAAAATTGCCATCCTGAGCTGCTTGGTCAGAAATTCCTCCGTTTTCAGTGTAACAGGAGGGACAGCTTTACCAGGGAGCAGTGGATTATATTTATCAGTGAGGATGTGCAGACGGTAAGTGTTGCTGCTGTGTAACTTATTATCTTTTGTGTCAGAGACCAGTAAACGGTGGTAGACGAACGGACAAGCTGCTAATGTAGCTACAGAAGCTAACAGTGTTTGGTTAGCTTCACATCAGACGTCCGCTCCTTATATTCATTAGAGTCCAGCCCTTTTACTCCGGATCCTCTCCATCAACCGCACCGTTATGTTTTTATCACGTTTTTCTCTGCTGGGACATCATTTCCTTCACCTGCTCTGTCCTGATAAAACTGTGTTTTGGCTTTGACGTTTGCCTCGTGAATGCCCTTACAGACAGGTCTGATTCTCGTACGTATTCTCGCGACAAACAAAAGTTGGAGATAAAAAGAGGTTAAATGAGCTCATTAAATTTTCCTCCCACCCAACTAGAATTAAAAACTCATTTGAAGATAATTTAAGAAGGATTGTGTACGTAAAACATGAGGTTATGAAACCCTAAAGTGATGATGACGCAACCTTAACTTCCGGTAACTTTGCCATACAACAACACACCAAGACCAAATCAGTATTTCTGTGCAGTTAGAAGTTAATCAGATGTGTATTTAGGTAAATATCCAATGTTTAGGAGGCTCGGCTAAAGGCTAATAGCTTTTCAGTCGTGAAACGAGCCGCCATGTTGTGACGTCAGCGACATACAGAGTTGCGGTCGCCCATTGAGTTCCATGTATAATCTAAGCCGGGGAAAACATGAAAGATGCTCCAGAACAGCTGGACTGGAACTGGTTTGTGTGCTGGATCATCAGCCAAAAGTGATGATGATGATGAATTTGGGGAAATCCAATTTTACAAGCTAGAACCGGAGTAGAACTGTAGAACCGGAGTAGAACTGTAGAACCAGAGTAGAACTGTAAAACCGGAGTAGACCTGAAGCAGCTGCCTTCAGTCTGTCTCCAGCCTCAGGTCCACTGGTTCAGATAAAAGCCTGCAAGACCACACCGAGGGAACCAGAACTGTAAGGAGCGACCCGGAACAACACAAGCAGAACCAGAACTGATGAGTTGCAGCGTCTTGACATACAGTAGAGCCAGGAGTGAAAAAAACAGGCACTCGCCCCTGTGTTAGCTCGCAGCTCACGGCAGCCGCAACTAGCCGCAGTAAATCCATGTTCCAGTGGAGTTTTTAATAGCTCCTGTTTCTAAGGATGAGGATGGAGGAAAGGATGAAGGTTTGGAAGCAGCTGGAGGACATCTGATGATGGAGACGTCCTCATATAACCGAGCAGCAGCTGTCTGTCCGTACAGCAGCTGTCTGACCGATGTGATGAAGGAGACGTCCTCATATAACCGAGCAGCAGCTGTCTGTCCGTACAGCAGCTGTATGACCGATGTGATGAAGGAGACGTCCTCATATAACCGAGCAGCAGCTGTCTGTCCGTACAGCAGCTGTCTGACCGATGTGAT
The DNA here is from genome assembly GCA_023101725.1 of Atherinomorus stipes. Taxonomy (NCBI): domain Eukaryota; kingdom Metazoa; phylum Chordata; class Actinopteri; order Atheriniformes; family Atherinidae; genus Atherinomorus; species Atherinomorus stipes. Next base: position 5,395 of record JALJCO010000803.1, on the reverse strand, counting down.
GAAGGAGACGTCCTCATATAACCGAGCAGCAGCTGTCTGTCCGTACAGCAGCTGTCTGACCGATGTGATGATGGAGACGTCCTCATATAACCGAGCAGCAGCTGTCTGTCCGTACAGCAGCTGTCTGACCGATGTGATGATGGAGACGTCCTCATATAACCGAGCAGCAGCTGTATGACAGGAGAGACGAGCAGACGCTCCTACTGCTGCTATTGTTTCCCGGTGAGTCCGACTCCGACCTGCTGCTTTATCCTCTTCTGAATAAAATTCGGGATCTGTAGGAAACCTAAATAAACTAACGCTGCACTTACGAGCTTTTAAACATTAACTGGTTATACAACAGAAGGCTGAGTTGTTACTGTTTGTTTGTAAAACTGGAAAAGGAACTTAAAAACCGCAATGAAGTTGTTGACTTCAATGTTAAATAAGCAGCGAAGAAGAGGACTCTTGCAGACGTCATATCTGGTTTCAGCTCACAGCGCCACAGTCTGGTCAGATGCTGAAATGCAGTGATGTTTTCTAATAACTCATCTATGCAGCTGCGCTTGTTTCTGTTACATAGATCATCATGACGGACGTTCTGGTCGATAAAACATGGAGGAAATGTCAATAACATGTCATCAGCACTTTAAATGATTCAAGCAAAAGATTTTCCAAGAGGTGTAGAGGTCTGAAATTTTAGTATGTTGTTCCAGGGGTTGAGATAAATTGAGTGATGCCACTTTGGTCTAAATCAGGTGTGTACTTGTGTGTATGGATATGTGAATGGTGAGAGTACAGTTCCTTGTGGTGCTCCAGTGCTGCTGACCACCATCTCAGACACACAACCTTTCAGTCTCACAAACTGTGGTCTGTTTGTGAGGTAGTCGTAAATCCAGGTGGTTGTGGAGGATCCACCTGGAAGTTATGGAGCTTCTCACATAGCAAAGCAGCTGAATAGTATTAAAGGCACTTGAAAAATCAAAGAACATGACCCTCAAAGTGCTGCCTGACTGGTCCAGATGAGAGTGGGATCTCTGAAGCAGGAAGATGATGGCGTCTTCAACCCCAAGCCCATTACGATATGTGAACTGTAATGGGTCCTGAAAGGCGTTCACTTGCTTTTTGAGGTGAGCCAGTAAGAGTCTCTCCAGGACTTTCATGATGTGAGATGTCAGGGCAACTGGTCTGTAGTCATTTGGTTCTGGTTCTGGTTCTGGTTCTGGTCTGTAGTCATTTGGTTCAGCTGGTTGTGGTTTTTTAGGGACAGGAACAAGACAGGATGTTTTCCACAGCACAGGAACTCTGTTCTGTCTCAGGCTGGTGTTAAAAAGGTGCTGGAGAACCGGACATAGTTGTTCTGAGCAGGTCTGGAGAACCGGACATAGTTGTTCTGAGCAGGTCTGGAGAACCGGACATAGTTGTTCTGAGCAGGTCTTGAGAACTCTGGGACTGACACCATCTGGACCTGCAGCCTTGTTCCGGTTCAGTTTCTCCAGTTGTTTCTTGACCTGGACCACAGTCAGGCTGGAGGTGGAGACAGAGGAGGTCTCAGGATGTCCTGATGTGGAGACAGAGGAGGTCTCAGGATGTCCTGATGTGGAGACAGAGGAGGTCTCAGGATGTCCTGATGTGGAGACAGAGGAGGTCTCAGGATGTCCTGATGTGGGGGGGGGGGCTGTGGCAGTTTGGTCAAATACCGATGGAGAAAATGGAGCCGCCAACACAGTTCTCAAGTGTGACTACAAGACAATTATTTTTTCAATACCCAAAAAACTAATTTTTATCAAAGGTTGTTGTAAGAAGCATTTCTGTTTTTAAGTCATCCCGGTTATTGTTTAAAAAAACTTCTCATTAGGGGCAGAAAATCCACCATCAGGGATGCGTGGGAAACTTTACATTACCTAAAGCAGATCAAATGCAATCAAAAGTGCTGTTCTGTGCAGAGGTTTGAAAGAGTGGAATTTATTACCAAAACACACCAAACTCACCACTTATTTAAATCAATTCAAAATACTAATCAAACTGCATCTATCAAAGTAGGATTTAAAAGGCGGGGGGTGGATGCATATGTGTGAATGTATGTATATAAATGGATGTGGATGTTATTATGGATGATTGTTTATGTTATTATGGCATACGGGAGGATGATCCATTCAGTCACATGATGTAGGATTGTATTATGGGTATTTAATAGCAAATTCACTTGAATTTTGGTGGTTTGTTTTCTGTGAATATAATTTTGTTGGAGCCAAAGAAGAGCGGTAGCTTTACTGCAGCAGTCTTAATAAGCCGAACTGAATTAAACTACACTACACCCCTCTATTCTACCAAAGTCTTTTCTGATTGTTTCCTCAGATTTTTTTTGTTTCTATTTAGTGAAAATTAGAAAATTGAATGTAAGATTTTTATTTTATAGTTTAGTTTCCTGTAATGCCCTTTATGAAAATAACAGATGTGTACTTCTGCAACTGCTTGACAATAACACTTGTTTTTAAAGTTAATTCCTACTTTTAAAGAAGGATTTTAGAAGCATTTTAATTTCAAATGTCTGAGCTGCATAAATAAAAGCCAGCTTTTTCCATTCAGACTCAGTTATGTGCAGCATGAGAATCAGTGCTTCTCTGCACCTCCAAACTCAGCCTTAATTAATGGCCCATCAAGGGAGGGGCTCCCCCCTGCACCTGGCCTGGCTCAGAGCCGCTACGTCTGCTGCGTCACGTTATTGGAAGCAGCGGGTCACGTGCAGAGGAGATGGAGCGGCTCGCGAAGCGGATGAGGACGTTAAGATCACACCAGCAGCAGTGCGAAGCCAGATTTTGGAGGAGCGTTTCAGAGCAGGTAAGACTGAACATGTTTCATCCATCATGACAGGCGCTGTTTTTAGCTTAGAGTTTAGTTTGACCCGGTTTGTTTGTGAAAAGTAACGTAATGCAGCGGGTTATGGATAGTTCAAGCACATCCTTGTTCGTGTTCGTTCTGGTTATGCTAGGCTGTTTAACCAAAAAGAAAGAAAGAAAAGAAAACTGCTAAAACCTGGACTAAATGGGTAGTTGAATCCAGTTTGGTGTCGTTCCCGACCTGGACTCCAACATGCAGACAGATGCTTCATTGAGTTACAAACGAAAGCAGACATTCCTAAAAACAGAACAATACGACGGATTTTTTTATTTCTTTAAATTCTCTCGCTGGTTTTGGTTAATGAAGAACTTTGAGATGGTTTAAATCGGTGGAAACCCATCTTAGGCCCATCACTGCAGCCGTGCACGAACGGAGAAACGTGCTAGCATAGGTGCACGGAAACGAGCTGGAACGTGCACTTGGTGATTGTTCCGCATCGTCATATGCGGGGAAGACACTAGTTACTTTTACATTGACTAGTACTTAATCTATTTGACTAAAATAACCAACCTGGTCTCACAAAAATACGTGACATGAGCACGAACGGTTTTACTCATATTCGTGTCCCCGACACGTAACTGCTTCAAATTACGTGTCACTGACACGTAAAGCTGCACAATGTTAAGTCAATGGGGAAACTTTTCGTGTCCCCAGACACGAATTTTCCTGCTTCAAATTACGTGCTGATGACACGTAAAGCTGCACAATGTTAAGTCAAGTCCTCAAAAAAAAAAAAAATCAACTGCCTCGTTACGTCTGCAAAGCTGAATGACGGCATGAAGTAATTGAGATGATGTTGGGGAAGAAACGTCTCTAACGGCTGCAGGACAGCAGCTCTGCAGGGACAGACGAGGACACAGAGCAGGTGTCGTCATGCAGAAGTTGTGGAGATGGATTCCAGGTTTCTCCAGGTTTCTCCAGGTTTCTCCAGGCAGCATACAGCCAAAAAAACCTAAAAGGATTTGGGCTCCGTTAAAATGAGCAGAACTGTGGATCGCAGATATAAACTGAGTGGATATTAAAACGTAATATTGTCCGTATTTTTGTGCACAAACAACCTGATATGGGTGTGATTTTTTCTTAGAGGACGTGTTGATTTTACATTGCACAGTTTTACGTGTCAGTGACGCGTAATTTGAAGCAGTTACGTGTCAGTGACACGAATATGAGTAAAACCGTTCGTGCTCATGTCACGTATTTCTGTGAGATCAGGTTGAAATAACTGATCAGTGATTCCAGCTGACAAGTTTACATGACACATTTTTATTCTGATCAATGTGCAATCGGATCAAAAGTGCATTCATAGGTAGTACTGAGTCGTCTTCGGCTTGGATTGAACTTGTGAATATTATTAACCAGCTTAATGATGGCAAAATATCATAAAACTGATATTAATTATAACACTGTCTATGACCAGAGTGCCAGTGTTAACATAGATATTTCTCATCGGTGTGAATACTGACATCATTATGATTGCAGCCAGATGTTTACTTGCACACTTGGACGGTGTTTTAGGTGATGATTTCGTTGCGATGTGTATATGATATAGAGTCTTGTATATCTGCAATATTACTGTGCCTTAATATCACACCACTATCTTAGACCTCTGTTATTGTCTGCTAAAAATGAACAGTTGTTGGGTTAAAAGAGAAAAAAGCCGCTGTCTAAAAAACAGATGAAATATCCTCAACACTTGGACAGAAAGGTCTTGATTTATCACAGTTTGCTACAGTTGTGAATGCATCCTTTTAAACAGGCTGTTTGTGAGGGTTTGAAAAAAACCATGTTTTAATTGTAATCCCATTATGGACATGTAACCAGCTGAACATGATGAGTAAATGACCTGCATGGCACGGCTGTTTTGAACTACCGATTATACACATGTTTTTACCTTTCAAAGTGACGTGTTCCTGATTAACTTGGCAAATCTTGAAAATGTTGCTTGATAATATGACTTGCATACATGAATGCATACTTAGTGCTCTGTTCTGTGCATGTGATTTATACAGTAAAAATGCAGATGAATTTTAAAAGTAGATAAAATAACCATTTACATGAAATATCAATGCCTTTCTGTGCTGTATACACTATTTTCTGCTGGTGACAGAGCTATTTTTATTTTCTTGTTAGTCCCAAGGAGAGATGGCAAGAAGACCAATAAAGGTAGGAGCAATCTATTAAAAAGAAATAAACAATTGTTATAATTATTGTGATTTTATTTAAGTTTTTATTCTGCACTCATAAGGCTTTCATTGCAATTACGCTTGAGAAGGAATTTCACTGACAAATTACTGTAAGAACTGTTGACAGAAACTGCTCACAGCTTGATTTGTGTACTAGTTAGACATCATCCAGAGACATTTCAGTTTAACCCTTTCATACATGGTGCCCTCTACAGAAGACCCCTGTTTAAAGCTGAGTCTGGGTAGAAGTGGACATATTGTAAATTACTGAGTTTGCCTTGGTGATCACTGGGGGGTTTCCAGAAAGCAGGTTTTGTTGTTAACTCTGACTG
>JALJCO010000798.1:0-170029 GCA_023101725.1 Atherinomorus stipes | reverse complement strand
ACATCTGATAGGCTACCACCATCATGTGATACAGAAGCTAGAATCTGATAGGCTACCACCATCATGTGATACAGAAGCTAGAATCTGATGGCTACCACCATCATGTGATACAGAAGCTAGAATCTGATTGGCTACCACCATCATGTGACACAGAAGCTAGAATCTGATAGGCTACCACCATCATGTGATACAGAAGCTAGAATCTGATAGGCTACCACCATCATGTGATACAGAAGCTAGAATCTGATAGGCTACCACCATCATGTGATACAGAAGCTAGAATCTGATTGGCTACCACCATCATGTGACACAGAAGCTAGAATCTGATAGGCTACCACCATCATGTGATACAGAAGCTAGAATCTGATAGGCTACCACCATCATGTGATACAGAAGCTAGAATCTGATGGGCTACCACCATCATGTGATACAGAAGCAAGAATTTGATTGGCTACCACCATCATGTGACACAGAAGCTAGAATCTGATAGGCTACCACCATCATGTGATACAGAAGCTAGAATCTGATAGGCTACCACCATCATGTGATACAGAAGCTAGAATCTGATAGGCTACCACCATCATGTGATACAGAACCTAGAATCTGATAGGCTACCACCATCATGTGATACAGAAGCTAGAATCTGATAGGCTACTGCCATCATGTGATACAGAAGCTAAATCTGATAGGCTACCACAATCATGTGATACAGAAGCTAGAATCTGATTGGCTACCACCATCATCATGTGACACAGAAGCTGGAATCTGATAGGCTACCACCATCATGTGACACAGAAGCTAGAATCTGATAGGCTACCACCATCATGTGATACAGAAGCTAGAATCTGATAGGCTACCACCATCATCATGTGACACAGAAGCTGGAATCTGATAGGCTACCACCATCATGTGACACAGAAGCTAGAATCTGATAGGCTACCACCATCATGTGACACAGAAGCTAGAATCTGATAGGCTACCACCATCATGTGACACAGAAGCTAGAGTCTGATAGGCTACCACCATCATGTGATACGGAAGCTAGAATCTGATAGGCTACCGCCATCATGTGACACAGAAGCTAAAATCTGATAGGCTACCACCATCATGTGATACAGAACCTAGAATCTGATAGGCTACCGCCATCATGTGATACAGAAGCTAGAATCTGATAGGCTACCACCATCATGTGATGCAGAAGCTAGAATCTGATAGGCTACCACCATCATGTGATACAGAACCTAGAATCTGATAGGCTACCACCAACATCATGTGACACAGAAGCTGGAATCTGATAGGCTACCACCAACATCATGTGACACAGAAGCTAGAATCTGATAGGCTACCACCATCATGTGATACAGAAGCTAGAATCTGATAGGCTACCACCATCATGTGACACAGAAGCTAGAATCTGATAGGCTACCACCATCATGTGACACAGAAGCTGGAATCCGGTTGCTTTTACGTCGTTTCATTCCCTTTAACTCTCAGAAGTGGAAACAAATTGCACATTTTGAATTGCTATACTCGAAAAAGTATCTTTCAAAAAATATTTTTCCTGGTTGATATGAAAGTATGGACTCCAGGGTATGGATGTGGCCATCTCTAGCATTGAGTTTTTGCATTTTAACTTGTTCTGACCCAGTCTGAGTTCTCCCTGTCATTCCTCCACAGAGCTCATTCACTTGACCCCCAGGATTCCCAGATTTGCATGTATCTGGCTCTGCAGCTGGCTCTTGTGCCACGACAGGTACGAGCAAACAAATGACGGTGGTTTCCTGGTTGTTTACAACCAACAGCAGACATCGTTTATCAAGGACAAAGTACTGCAAGTTTTCCCTGAAATAAATGTTATGTATCTTTTAGGTGTCAGCAGCCATGGAGCCTCTGCAGGCAGCTTTATCGCTCCGCGGGGATGACTTACATTCCCTCCACCTGCTCACCCTGCTGCTGAGCGCCCAGAAGCATTACCGTCATGCCCTGGACACCCTGGGCCTGGCCCTCAGCCAACACCCTGACAACTTCAAGTAAAACCCACAACACCGTCCCACTCACACATGAAACAGAATAACGTATAAGGCAAATCGATCGCTGCACTTCTAAAACTTTATGTGAATCTTTTTGCAAGTCTTTGAGGAGGAGTAGCTCCAGTGAGTCGTGCAGCGAGGACCTGTCCTCACACCAGCCCTCTCAGCAGGGATTGGGTGTCCCAGCTCCACTATGCTGGAGGCCAAGCACACTCACACACTCACACACTTGAAGCCTTATTTAGACGTGCCAGAGTGGAAGTCTGCATTGCAGTACCTATGCCTCTCATACACCCTTACCCTTTTCACGCTGCAGCTCTGACCCCACTCTACTGCTGTTTTGTGACAGAACTGGCTCGTCCTTACATGTAAACCCACCTCAATGCTTCATGAAGCAGGTTTAAATAAGTTGAATGAACATAAACCTGTAAATCTTCATCATTTACAACAGAATAAATGGATGAAAATACCAGAAGTATCAAACAGACCCAAATAAGTAATCATTTTTATTAGAATCCAGCTACTATTCATAGCATGCATTTGCAGATGTGATTCTAGTTACTTGTCTGCAGCAGAAACAGCAAAAATGTGCTCATTAGCTGTGGAGGATGGTCTGTTGTCTCAGATGCAGACAGCATTAGCTGTCAAGGCCAATTATTTCACACTAACAATCCTATGGAAGCATGTTGCATCATCTTTCTGATCTGCTCCCTCTCCGTATTTCAAAGCTCCGCACAGCATTTCGTAATACAGCCATTTGGGGTCAGTGTTGGCCTCCACGGTCTCAGCGCAGACAGATGGGTTACATTCATACAGGAGGGAGAGGAAATGCAGAAAAACAAGATAAAAATGGATGAAGTAAGGAAGGACACAAGAGCCTGACAGAGGGAAGAAAAGACAGGGATAGAGTGGGTGTGTGCTTTTATAATTACACAAGCTCTACCAATCAGTGCTGTATCTACAGTTAGAAGATTAAATCTGTTCTCTTTCTGTCTAGAGAACACAATCACACACTAAGAGACACATACACACTTACACCTCCTTCATGAAGATACTTGACTGCTTTGACCCATTTAAGAGCTCTTTTCCAGGCTCAGCCAATCACATCACTTTCTGCGCCAGGAATCCCCAATCGCCCCGGTAACCATGAGGTCATGTGGGTAAAGCAGGCGGCATCAGTTGTTGTTTCTAAACTGTCGTTATGGATCGGCAAAGAGATGTTGAGTCAGAGAGAAATAAAGAGACAGGAACAAATCTTTGGAGTTTGCTGAATGGAGCATCTGAGTATAAAAGGATTGCTGAAGGGAATCTATTAAATGCATCATTACCTCGAAGATTCATCATTCTCTGGGATTTCCGAGAATTTCCTGATAGACCAGTTATACGTGAACCAACAGATCGAGTTATACGGGTTATAACTAATCTCTGCAGATTGCAGTGAAGCTCTGCACAGGTTTGAAAATGAAGAGAAAAACACACGAAGGTGCCAAAAAAGTGCTGGCATGAGAATTATGTTGACCTGCTACTTCAGCCTATCAAATTATGATCAAGAAGACAGGTTGCATTTCAGGCGCCAATAAACGTTAGTCAGCCAACATGGATAAAAATGTAAGCCTCCATTTCTATGCAGATGATACAGTCGTATACATCTCACCATCTACACACAGCCAGGCTCTCAGTTGCAAAGTCCTTTAAACAGTACAGTAGGTTGTTATGGTTTTAAAACTGGTTTAAATATAATTAAAACTAAATATGTATTCTCAAATTTGAAGTAAAAACCAAAGAACCTTCCTGGAATCAGCACTTTGCAGGACCAATTTTTTAAAGCAGTATCAGAGTACAGATTGGCATTTTAATAGATGATGCTCTCTCCTTTACGCCATGTATTCAGCTGCTGGTAAAGCAACTTAGGCTAAAACTGGGTTTTTCCTAAAGGAATAGACACTGCCTTTTCTTTTTAGCTTAAAAAGAAACTGGTGGCTCCTTCTTTTATTTTGGTGCCACTCTGGTGATGTCATATGAATGTATCCTCTAAATGCTTCTATGCTGTTTTTTGCATGTTTTTGTGAACGTTTTTTGTATACTTGTATACTTGCTGGTTGGTCTGATTTGTTCATAAGAAGACTGAAGAACTTTTTTGTTCTTATTCATCGAGCCTTGTTTCCACCAACAGGTCCAGGTCGGTAGTTAAGTGGTTTGGTGGTTGCATTTCCACAGCCAACCACATCCTTACCTGGACGGCAGCGTATCAGCTGGATACTAATGAAAAATGATAAATGATAAATGGAGAATGGAGTCTCAGTGACGCGCCCTATTGACGGCTAAACTAGCATCCATCTTCATCCTCCCTATACTGTGAGCTCACTCCAGCCAATAAAAAACAGTCTTATCGCATCTCTTGTTCTTGTTCTTTTTCTCTCTTCCTCCAATAATGTTTCCTTGCATTTTTTCGCCGATTTAGCCATGATGCGCGTTCAAAACACCTGGTGTGTTCATATCTGTTTGCTAGCACGTGACGCGGTGCACAGCCAATACTCGGCTGCAACATCCGACTGGAAAAGTGCAGGTTCTTGACATCGGGACGCCGCTTGGCAATGACAGCTCGAAAAATGTGCATAATGAATGTTGGTGTGCCATCAAAACAAACCATAAATGCATATTTTTAAGGGTGAAATGTTACATTGTGGGTCTTTAAACAAAAATAAACCCACTTGATATTTAAACATGACAGTGTTTTCACTTTTATCTGAGTACAAAGTCACAAAGGAAGTGATGATTCTTTCAAGTTCCGGCTTTTTGAAGTAAGATCAGTATGATTGGGACCCCAATGGAAGGGTCCCAAAAAAACAGGAAGTTTCAGGTCAGGTGTTCTGGCACCCTACCCAGAATACCTGAATACCTGGGGGGCGGGGGGGGGGGGGGGGGGGGGGGGGGGGGGGGGGGTCTAACTGGGTGGGTAAAAATATAGCTTAATCGATGCATTGCAATTCATACCTGTGCAATTCAGCATAGGTTCTGTACTAAACTGGTTCAAATCGTATTTGGAGAATAGGAAGTATTTTAAGATATACTTCATTCATCCCAATTAGTGTGCCAATTAGGAAATTCGTTAACCCATCTCAGATTGGACCTGAGAGCAGTGGGCTGATATTTAAAGCGCCTGGGGAGCAGTTGGTGGGGGTTAAGGACCTTGCTCAAGGGTACACAGTGGTTCACCTGAGTGTCCTGTCGGGGACTTGAACCCGGGTCTGCCGCACCCCAACCCGCGATGTTAATTTTGTGTCAGTAGGTAACTTTACATCTGAGCAGACAAAAATGACCTGTGGAGTTCCCCAGGGCTCTATCCTGGGGCCTGTTCTGTTTAACATTTACATGCTCCCACTGGCCCAGGTTATAAAGAACAACAATATTAGTTACCATAGATACGCAGATGACACACAGCTATATATTACAGTGTCACCAGGAGACCGGGGCCCTGTACAGGCTCTTGGTAAATGTATTGATGAGATTAATGACTGGATGTGCCTCAACTTTCTTCAGGTTAAAACAAAAACAAAACTGAGGTGATTGTTTTTGGAGCCAAAGAGAAACGACAGCAGGTTGTCACAGAACTTCAGTCCATCCACATAAAAACCACCAACCAGGCCAGAAATCTGGGAGTAGTGATGGACTCAGACCTAAACTTTGAAAAACAGATCAAAACGATCACTAAATCAGCCTACTATCACCTGAAGAACATCTCAAGGATAAAAGATCTGATGTCTCAGGAAAATCTGGAAAAAGTGGTCCATGCATTCATCTTCAGTCGGCTTGACTACTGTAACAGCGTCTTTACTGGTCTACCTAAAAAATCAGCTAAACAGCTGCAGCTCATTCAGAACTCTGCTGCCCGAGTTCTCACTAAGACCAGAAAAGTGGACCACATCAGTCCAGTTCTCAGGTCTTTACACTGGCTGCCGGTCCATCAGAGAATAGACTTTAAAGTTCTGCTGCTGGTCTATAGAGGTTCTGAATGGTTTAGGCCCAAAATACATCAGTGACCTCTTGACCCAGTATGAACCTACTAGACCCCTCAGGTCATCTGGATCCGGTCTTTTATCAGTTCCCAGAGTCAGAACCAGACCTGGAGAAGCTGCGTTCAGCTTCTATGCTCCACATGTCTGGAACAAACTCCCAGAAAGTCTCAGATCAGCTGAAACACTCAGTTTATTTAAATCCAGGTTAAAGACCCACCTGTTCTCAGCTGCATTTACGTAGATTTTATTCAAAAGTTAAAATCCGCACGGCTCTATGTTCTCTTTTTAATCTTGAATGTTTTTAATGTTTAATTTTAAATCATGCTTCTACTTCTTTGTTCTTATTTTTTTCCTTTTGCACCATGCGGTAATGCTCACACAATGATGAAACATTGCTAGATTTTGTTAGTAAAATAGATCGATACTGCGTTTTTAAATGTCAATATGATATCAGCATATGAAAATATTGCGATATTTCATTGTATCAATATTTTTTCCCACTCTGTTTGACAATCTGTAAAAAGAAGTTTTTGAACAAGTCTGTTTTTCTTTTTCTTTTTTTTTAGATTTTAGAAAGAGCGGGCTGATCGGTTAAATATCAGTGGGGTGGCCGATGTCCGATACTCAGTTTTAAGGCTGATATAGGCTGATACCGATACGGGGCCGATTATATTGCGCATTCCTACTCTTTAACGTTGTACCTCTGACCCAAACAAAAATATAAATAACCTGTTTTCTAATAATATGATATTTGCATCCATGGAAACAGAGAAAAACACAATGAGCTTACACTGAAAACATGGAGTTAAAACTACAGCCGTGAAGCAGTGTGCTTGATTTTAACAGCAATCCTCAACAATGTTTTCATCCTACACCCAACCCCATTATGCACAGTGAAATAAATTCAAATCCAGCCACTCAGGACCCGCTGGGCTTGGGCCAAGTCGCAGACCTCAAAGTGGAAATGCGAGATCAAGACAGAGGGAGAAAATAGTGGAAGAGGTGTTTTCTCACAGAGAGGCTCGCAGAATGTGATTGGCTTTGCATGTGAGAGCGCGCATCGGAGATCAAAGCTCGCATGATGCGGTGCTGGGCATCCTGCGACTGCCGTCTGTGACTTTGCGAAAGCGAAAGGATGCAAACATTTAAACAAGATTGCAATCTTGCACATGCATGTTGTGTGTTATCCCACGCGTGCACGGATGTGTGTGATTCTCGTTAGCCACTGGCTCTCTGCACCACAGCAAACTGTCAGCTCGCTGTAGCATACCGAATTTCTCCTTCCTCCTTTTCTCCCACATCCTCTACCCCCGGCTTCTCTCTCTCTCTCTCTCTCTCTCTTACTCTCGCTTCCTCTCTTTCTTTTTTTTCTCGCCCTCATTTTCTTTCCTTGCACACTTGTTTTTCCATCTCTCTCCGTCTCAATTTCTTCCTTTTCTTTGAAATTTTAATCACCTAGTAAACAGGCATGCATGTCAATGTGAAATGGGATTCTGCTACAGATTGAGGGAGAACTGAAGCAGGAGAGAGAGGGGGAGGGTTGTATTTGTGTGTGTGTGTGTATGTGTGTGTGTGTGTTGGGGGGTCAGTGATTGTGGTCTTGCAGTTTGTACTAAAGAGAATGATTAATCCCAGCCTTTGATTCTGCATTCATCTAACGGGATGTTACAGCATGAGCAAGTGTGTGTGTGCATCTGCACAAACGTGTATTAGCCTGCACTTGCATGCCCAGCTTACTGTGTGCTGAGCTTCACAGTGTTAGCATGTCTGCACAGGCTCATGTGTGTTAATCTCTATGGATGTGCCTCATATATGCTACATGTGTGTGCATAGACAGTATATGCTTGAGCATTAGTGTGATGTTCGTGTGCGCTTGTGTGTGTGTTTGTGCCTCATGTGCTTGTAGCGAATACACATTCTGATTTGTGGGAGTGCAGAATGAGTAATGCTGTAGATGGACCACTTTTTCAAGGGAACATTATTAGCTATTTTTATGTGGAGTTTACGCTGGCACTCTCCACTCTCAGCCATCCACCACTGAGCTTTTACTCAGAGCGACTACTCGCAGCCTTCAGTCCTGTGCACACGCAAGGCTCGATCCAAGGAGACTGCAAACGGGAGCCTTTGTAATCTCATGTGTAGTTTTCAATGTTTATGTTGATCAAATCTATTAGGAATGCACGATAACCTTTTTCTAAAACCGATACCTATAAATGATGAATTTTAGCACCTAAAGGCCGATACTGGTAACACACGAACATACAGTCGTCCTCAAAATTATTCATCCCCTCCGATTAAAGAAAAGGTTAAACTGACAAGAGTAATTCAAATAAAGAAACTAAAAAACCAATAATAAATTAAAATTTACAAAACTATAATTTAGTGGAATAAATTATTGATTTTGGATTGTGGTTGAAAATAATAATATATATAAAAAAAACATTATAGCACCTTTCCCAACAGGTGCAGGAGTCTTTTTGAACAGTGACTGCAGTGATTGCCTCAAAGTGTTGCTTCTAAGCCCCATCATGCTTGTTTACTTGTTTTAATGTTTGTGTGTTTGTTTTCAATATATCTGTTGAACCAAAATTCAAAATAAATGTCTTGATTTTCATAGAATTTTAATTTATTATTACTTTTTTCAATTTCAACTCATTTCACTGACAGCTGATTCTTTTCTTCTTTAACTGGAGGGTGTGAATAATTTTGAGGATGACTGTACTTACAGTAATTACGACATCAAAACTATAAGCAAAACCAAAGGGACTCTCAAGCTTCAAACTGGAATTTTCAAATTTTATATATATATATATATATATATATATATATATATATATATATATATGTAGTGGTGTATAATCCCTAACATATATCCTTACATATATAAAAAATTAAAGATTAAAATCAGAATTCTGAGTTTTATTAAGAAATTTCTTTTCTTTTCTTCAGTGATCAGGATTTGAATCCAAATATTTGTCCATATAAGCTAGAGATGCACGATATTAGAATTTCGGCCGATATCCGATATGCTGATATTTTAAAAATCATGTGGTTGAAAACTGATATCGATGCTGATATATTAAAGCTGAAAAAAAATAAGCAGTCTTTGCAAATAGCAGTTTTGTTATCTGTTTCAAACACTTTGAAAAATAGGGGTGGGAAAAATATTGATACACTGAAATATCGCAATATTTTCATATGCCAATATCAAATCGATATTAAAAAACACGATATCAATCTATTTCACGTACAAATTTTTGTGAGATTTCATTGTTCTGTCACAAAATCTCACGATATTTCTTGAATTCTGGCGAGATTTCGTAACAGAACAATGAAATATTGCGAGATTTCATTACTAAAATAGATTACATTGTGTTTTTAAATGTCAATATGATATCAGATTATGAAAATATTGCAAAATTTTTGTGGATTCTTACGAGATTTCATAACAGAACGTTGAAATATCGTGAGATTTTGTTAGTAAAATAGATTTATACTGCATTTTTAAATGTCAATATATCAGAATATGAAAGTATTGCAAAATTTTTGTGAATTCTCTTGAGATTTCCTAACAGAACAATGAAATATTGTGAGATTTCATTAATAAAATAGATCTATACTGCATTTTTAAATGTCAATATCATATCAGCATATGAAAATATCGCGATATTTCAGTGTATCGATTTTTTTTCCTCCCCTAGTCTTTAGAAGTCTGTAAAAAAAATAAGTTTTTGAAGAAGGTGAAAAAGTTTTGTTTTTTTCAGACTTTAGAAACATCGAGCTGATCGGTTTAATATCGTTTGAATATCGGTGGGGTGCCCGATGTTCAATACTCAGTTTTAAGGCAGACATAGGCCGATACCGATAGCGGGCCCATTATATCGTGCATCCCTAATATAAGCTATGGCTTTTGACAACTTGGCAACAAAACTTATAAATAATAGGAGTTAATATCAGTCAATGAGCAGGAAACATTTGGTAAATCTTTTATCTGAGGCCTTGTTTTTCCTTAAAGTGCTAATTTTAGCCACAAAGAGAAAGTCAGTGATTTTATAAGCATGATGTACACCCACATATATACACTTCTGTCACATTTCAGCACCCTTGATGGGTTTACACCATTTCTATCCTCCTAAATGCTTTTTCACACTGGTAATGGGAGGCCCGGAAACACACACACACACACACACACTCACACACACACACTCTCTGCTGGAGTCCTGCTGGCAGGCGTATCCTTAACACGGCGTCCCTCGGCAGCACCTGTCATCTGCATGTCAGCATATCCAACCTCCTTCCTCCCACACATACACTTTTAATTTAGTGTTTTTTTTTCAAATCCCACCATCATTTCTTCTCAGTATTCAAACATACTCTCTCTCTCTCTCTCTCTCTCTCTCTCTGTCACACACACACACATCCCCCAATCATCCTCTGACCCTTCAGTTGGTAACGAGGCCCATTCCAACAAGAGTTTTCTCCCCTGACACAAGCTTCTCTCTTATTCTCTGTCCACCATTGATCCTCACCCTTCCTCCATCACTTTCATCTCTTTTCTCTTTAACTCTTTTTCCTTTCTCTCGACCCCCCCCCCCCCTCCCCTCCCCCCAAGCAGAGATGTATAGAATAATTGGAGGAGCCGTAGTCTCTCCATCTCTTTCTCTTCTCACTCATGGATGAGTGACGCCCATGACAGGCTGCATCCTCTGAGAACTCCTTCTGGCAATCACTACACTCACTCTCTCTCTCTCTCTCTCTCTCTCTCTCTCTCTCTCTCTCTCTCACACGCACACACACATCCTTGTACTGTCTTTGTGAGGACATTCATTGACATAATGCATTCCCTAGCCCCTTGTCCTAACCCTAACCATCACGACTGATTGCCTAAACCAGGCGTGTCCAAGTCCGGTCTTTAAGAGCTACTATCCTGCACATTTTGGTTGCATCCCTTCTTCAACACACCTGAATCAAATGAACAACTTGTTACCAGCCTCTGCAGACCTGAATGACATGCATGAGAGAATTAATCATTTGAATTCAGGTGTGTTGGAGAGGGTATGTTCTAAAAATTGCAGGATAGTAGCTCTCAAGGACCAGTTTTGGGCACCCCTGGCCTAACCCTAACCAAAACTTAATTGTAACCTAAACCTGATAGAACTGAACCTTTTTCATGATGGGGCCCATTCACCGTTTGTTACATGATGGAGAATCTGTAGCTGCTGTCTGCTAAACACCGGAGTGGCTCGTGCACGTTGTTCTGTGTTCAGAGGAAGGAGCTGTGAAGCTAGCAGGTTGGTCTTGCACATGCGGATTATTCAAAAACTCGCTAACAGTCTCTGCTTTCTGAAAGGCCGAAACATATATAAATATAGGCTACTTGGGCTATATTATATCTCCACTAGGATTAGTGGGGATTGTTGAAAACAGCCTGTTGGGATAGTTTTTTTTAAATGATTTATGAATAAAAACGAATTGAGTAGAACCACTGGCAGTGGGAATGGATGTGTTACCTGATATTGACTACAATGTTAGGTTGTTTTTAACCCAGAAGTTGGGTCAACAACCCAAATGTCTGGGTTGAAATAACCAAATCTTGACCCTCAAAAGGGGATTTTCTTCGGCTTTTTTGTGAGGACCGGCCAAAATGTCCTCAGTTTGCTGGTTAAACACGCAAAATGGTCCTCACAGTGATGGCTGAACAAGTACTTCCATCTTTGTGAGAACAATCATTGACATAATGCATTCCCTAGCCCCTCATCCTACTCCTAACCATCACCACCGATCGCCTAAACTTACCTTGTCCCAACCCTAACCAAAACCTAACTGGAACCTAAACTCTAAAACCACATTTTAACCCTCAAAAAGGGAGTTTTCTTAGTAAAGAGCGGCCTGAATGTCTTCACCTTCCACAAATGTCATGCAAATATGCAAAACGGTCCTCATGGTGTTACCTGTACAAGTACACACACACACACATTTGTTTTTATATCCCCATGGGGTGTATCCATTGGCATAATGTGCTCCCTAGCCCTTTACCCTAAACCTAACACCCATGGGTGATTGCCTAAACCTAACCCTTGTCCTAATCCTAACCAAAACCTAATTGTAACTTAATCTCTAAAATCTAATCTTGGCCCTCAAAATGGGGTTTGTACCCGTGGGGACCGGGAAAATGTCCCCACGGGGGCAAGACGTTCCCATGATGATAGTAAAAATCAGGAACCTGGTCCCCACAGTGTTACAAAAACGCGCCCACACACACACACACACACACACACACACACCTTCTCGTCAGAAACTCCCACATCACTGAACCCGTTGTAAAAGGGCCAAGCAGAAACACTCTACGTCTTCTACTTATCAACCTCTCAACACACAGCAGCATAGACACACACACACACACACACACACACACTTAGAGCTTGTTGTTGATGACTATCTTTATCCTCAGTCTATATCTATTGATCTATTGTGCATTGTCCACATGCATCTGTGAGATGTTAATGTCAGCTGAGTACTTTGTGACTGCAGCACTGCCAGCACACACATAAGGTTCATCTTTACTGTACATGCGTAATGTTTGCTCATTTATGTTTCATCCACATTAAAGTTTAAGATTAACGTTTCTTTTACAACTTCCTTGGATTCCTGGACTTGTTTTTGGCATTTGTTGTGTATTGACAGCTGCTGTTATCAGTAACAATATGAGCCGGTTTAGCTTAATTTGGTTCCAAATAAACAAGCATGACCTTTAACCAAGTCTTCTCACGTTAAAGTTTCATTTCCTTACAGGCGTAAAAGCATTGGATGCAGGTGTTGGTCCTCTTAAATGTATGCAAAAAGTAATGCGAGCATTGTCTTTTGGTGCAGTTTACTGCTGACAAAGGTGAAGCTTGAAGAGACAATGTTCGGTCCTGCTGCAGCCTTGCAGACCTGTGAAGAGATGTTGCAACGCTGGCAAAGCCGCTATGATGTCAGCCGCTCCAGGTGAGTGTGTTCATATATGTTCATGCTGCTTTGCTTATCACACAGTGTTTAGAGGTATTCTGAAAGAGCACATAGACATGTCTGTATGCATGCATCGTTGTTCCAAGAAATCATTAGGATTAGTTGAATAAGACTGACTCTTCCAGTTCTTACTAGCTTACAAGAGGCTGTAGCTACGTCCTTTTGCATACTAGCAGTTCTGTGCAAGGAATTGGTCAAATTCAATTTTTTTAAGTATGTTAGCTCAGCAGCAGTAGCTTGCAAATTCTTCAGATACTTTCACTTGGACAGATTAAAGTCTTATTATTGTTTTCCATTCGTGGCACATATATGTAGGTCACTGCAATTTACATACATATACTTTACTGCATGTAGAGGTAAACCATGTTTGTCAGTTTCAAGAGTTGAGTTTTCTGACTTTTACATATAAGAAAACAGAAGCAGCAACAGTTGTCAAAACTGCTCATGAGCATGACGCTGTTTAAGATGATAGCAAACATTGTAGTTACCAAGTTAGCTTCAGTAATAAACAAGAAAAGAATATGGAGGCTATCAATAATTTTGAGGATGACGGTACATACAGTGATGCTTGTAAGTTTACAAGCATTTTTCCCATTAAAGAAAAAACTAAATTTACTATAGTAATTCAAATAACAAAAAACTGAAAAAAGTAATAATAAATAAAAATTTGCTAAATTATGATTTAGTAAAATAAGATATTGATTTTGAATTGTAGTTGAAAGTAATTATTTAAAAAAAAAAAAAAATGTCCCAGAACAATTAAGAGTGGACCAAAATTCCTGTCAACAGGTGCTGACGTCTGATTGGATGTTACAGAAAACACCTGATGATGCTTGTTTACTGTTTTGTTTACTTCAATTCAATTCAACTTTTTTTTGTATAGTGTCAGTTTATGAAAATGTCGTTTCAGAGCGCTTAACAGACAAAGAAATTTAAGTCAGATTCAATTTAGTTCTGAGTTTTTCAGGTCCAAACACAACAACCTCAGTCTTGTCTGAATTTAAAGCAGAAAATTCATACAGGTCTTTATGTCACTAAGACATCTTTGTAATCTAATAAACTGATTGGTTTCATCAGGCCTCATAGATAAGTATATCTGAGTGTCGTCTGCATAACAATGAAAATTTATGCCATGTCGTCTGATGATATTACCAAAAGGAAGCATATATAATGTGAAGAGTATTGGTCTGAGCACAGAACCCTGGGGAACTCCATGACTTACTCTGGTGTGTACTTTTTTTAAATATATATTTTTGTTGAACCACAATTCAAAATAAGTGTCACAGTCTTCATAAGATTTGTATTTATTATAATTTTCTTCAATTTAAACTTATGTCACTGACGGCTTTTATTTTTTTCCCTTATATATATGTGGGTGTGTGTATTTTTGAAACTATATATATATGTGTGTATATGTGTTTATATATATATATATTAAACCATCACAAAGCATTAATAATTTTCGTTAATGTCCATGTGTGTGTCCATGCTTGTGTCACAGTGAGACAGATGACAGCAGCAGTGTACCAGCGCCTGACCGGACTGAGGTCAGCCCTGGAGGCAGGAAACCGTCCATCCACCTCAACCTCCCTGACTTCCAGGACGGCTCCGTAGGTCTGTTTCCTTCCTGCATCAGATCCATTTGGATTGCAACATTTATTGATTATTTTAAGTCAAACACACTGTCCTTTCTCTTTGGCTTTGGGTAAATACCAGAAATAAAGGTTGATTTGTAGGTCAGGCTAATTCCCCCAGCATTTGACCTATTGTGGATTAAAAGCCTGTTTGCCCATCTGCGCAGCTCCGTTCAGGGGAGCAGATGTGTTGTTTAAATACCAATTATGTGACTCACCTCTGTACCTGTTTCTAGCAGGATCGCTCCGTTCAGAGGAAATTTCTCTGCAAACTGAGAGAATGAATGTTTGTTCAGGGTTTCCAGGCATCCTGGAAAACCTGGAATATGAAATTTTTTTTAAAAACCTGGAAAATGTCCTGGAAAAGCTTGAGTTGTCCTGGAAAATTCAATTTATATATATAATTATTTCAACTTCAGCTTTATTATATAGCACTTTTCAAGCATAAAATGATCAAGACGACAAAATGACATAAATATAGCCCTTAACATAAAAAAATGAATAAAAAAAAATCAAACATGCACTTAATTTAAGAAAAATCAGTTGTAGAAATAAGTTATTAAAAGAAAAAATAACATAAAAATAAATAAGTATATTTTTGTTATTTTTTTATTTCTCAATATTTCTAAAAAAAATAATTTTTAAGTATATTTTTTGTTAATTTTTTCAATGATTTTAATTTTTAATTGAAGATTGCAAGTGTCAGATGCACAAAGTAAACTGTAAGTAAACAGTAAACAACAAAAATCTTGTTTGGGTGATTTATTGATCATATAAAAAGATTTTGTGGCAAAAGTCCTGGAAAAGTCCTGGAAGATCTTTTCACGAAAAGAGTGGGAACCCTGTTGTTCTCACATTGTGAGGGAAATGAACAAAAAGCCAACCGTGCATGTGAAAAGTGGTTGAAATGTTCCTCAGAAGAAAATGTCGTTTCCAATATTCAGTCAGTATTTAGTTTATTTAAGTGCAGCCATGATGCTTTCCAGGATCCGGCTCCTTGCTGTCCATTAAGAAGATGACCTGATTCCCAGCGGTGACACTTGCCGTTTCTTGTCCCCCCCTCTCTCGGATCAGGTTCATTCAGCCCACCGTCAGTTGCAGTATCTCGTCTGGAAGCGGCGCTCTCTGAGGTGTCAGACTTGAGCTCCACCCGTCGCCAAGGACCTACTTACATCTGGACCACCCTGGAACGCATTTGGCTGCAGGCTGGTATGACAGCAGCACACATGACTTGTAATGATATTTAAAAGAAGAAGAAGAAAGAAAAAAAGAAACCCTTGGAGTTGGGATCTCTTGGAAAATTCAATTTGAAATTTCCTCTGCATACAAGGAGTCTCTTTTCACTCTTTAGGGTCAGCCACTTATCCTAATTCCTTCCATGTGAATCCATTTGCTGGTGAACTGAAATAACAGGGAAACTCCTGTTGGCTTTAAGCTAAGAATAAGATGACTACAGACAAACGTTATGATGTAAATGGAGATTGATTCTAATTAGAATCCTTAATTTTTGTCTTTTCAAGTGATATTAAGCCATTGATATTCATTTAAGTAGCAAGTTCAAAGTGAACATGTTGTAAATTTCAGAAAATAGCAGTTTCAAGTTCCCTGTTTTTTTTATTAAGAACTAAAACAGGGCTTTTAAAGGGGAATTTAACTTTTTTTTTTTAAACCTGGGGTGTGTTTTAATATGTCCATTCATAGATGTGGGTGATGGAGAAAAGAATTTTGCAAGCTAGTTCCAGTATTTAGCCACGCAGGCAGCCTAGCAGCCCAGCTAATGGTAAGCATGAGGAAACTAGCCCCCACGTCTAAGTTCACCCTAAAAACCTGTTTTTTTTCACACTGAAGGGCTCGGATAGTTTCAACGAGTGTCCGTCGTCACACTAGAGAGGAGAAAAAAACCAAAGTATCTACATTACCTGGAGATCGCTATTTGTTTAAGTGTCTGTGTCCAAATCTCGGGATGCTGGAAATCAAATTTCGTTCCGAAATCGCACAATAACTCACGTCCCCACTGGTGTTTTCACGCAAGTTATCGCGCAATTTCGGAACGAGATTTGAGTTAAATATGAGTGTCACTGCAAAAATTTCTACATTTCTGTTTTTTTCTGTCGAGATGGGGTGCTGAGTGACATTAATAAGAAATAAAATTAACTTTTTTGATTTTGGCGAATGGCTGCAATGAAACAAAGTGTGCAAAGTTTGCAGGGGTCTGAATACTTTCCATACCCACTGTGTATGAAAGGACATATGAAAACAAACCCCAGGTTAAAAATAGCGAAATTCCCCTTTAACTTTGGGTCAGAGTGAGATGTCACCATCGTTATTACTTCAGGTTTATTACCTCTGCCAAGGAGTGGCAAAATGTCTCTCCGTCTGTGTGTCTGTTAGCAAAATAACTCAAAAAGTACTGAAGAGATTTGGATGAAATTTGGGAGGAATGCTGATGATGGTACGAGGAAGAACTGATTAAGTTTTGGTGTTGATCCGGATCACCGTTTGGATCCAGGGATTTTTTAAAGGATTCTGTGTCGTTGCCAGATGTGGCCACATGGGGGCGCAGCTTGCTGGGGTTCTCTGGTGGCGATCTCTGGTTGTGGGTCTTTAAATGTCAAAAGTTTAAATTACTTTGACCACTTTTACGTTGTCGGACATGCCACCGCCGGGTACACTTGTTTTTTTCCACCTTTTCTGAAGTAGACGCAGCAAAACAACCTCCTCAACCGACGCCATGTTCGCTATTGTCAACGGCGGTCTATTTTGACGCAACACTGCCCCTTGAGGGTGTACAAAGCAACATTCAGAACAACACTGAAACGGGACGGAGGTATGTAGGCCAGTCGCGGGGACGACGTTTGGGACGGACGGGCGGATTTCGTTCGTGTCCGGACATATGAAGCTAGCTTTAACCACCACACCACCGTGTAGCCACGTCCTTCTGCATGTGTCGATTAATTTGTGTGCAGAAGATAAGCATATAGGCAGAGCGAGCGCTGCAGAGCAGCCTCTCTCCCCAAAGCTTGGCTCCTCTTAATAAGACATGAGCTCCCCTTTTTGAATCATGTTTTCAGGGGAGCTCATGTCTTATTAAGAACAGCCGAGCTCCCTTTAGAGTATGCATTAGCTTTGGTGTGAAGCCTGAACTGTTGTACTCTTCACTCAGATACCATGTTATCCACACAAGTTCATTACAATCCAGACATATGACGGTACTACAGTATGTAGTGTCAGTGTTTAATAATAATAATAATGCGTTAGATTTATATCACGCTTTTTCTGGACACTCAAAGCGCTCAGTAATTTAGAAGTAAGACTAAAGAGCCACCATCAAATGTTTTCCTGCGTAGCTGAAAATCTTAACTTCCTAGCCTGTTTCTCAAAGAAATAAATGACAAAAGAAATCTCAAATAGCAAACCTCATGGTAGCACTGAGAAAGCAAGAGATTGCTGCAGTAAGGAGTCTTCCTCCTTTGGTACTCAGTCTGTAAAAGGCTGCATGCAACTCATAAAGATTACCAAGAAGATCAGGACTTTGTCATTTCACAGTTTTAAAGCCTTTGTGTTGAAAGATTCATCATCTGCACCAGTTTGAAGCATCATCCAAGTCACAGCTAACCACATGCAGCCCAAATAACTGGATCATTTTAGACTGAACGTAATGACTACACACAAGCCTGGATCAGCCCCCAGACACAGAAAAACTAAACGAACCGGGCAAAAAAGAAGAGAAACAGCAGGACTTCTGACATTTTATAGGAGCACAGTGGCTGCCGACTTTAATATTTAGGAGTGCAGAAAATTCAGGGGTGTTCACCAAAATCAACTTGCAAAGCAAATATTCACATTTCCTGTCATTTTCACTGAATTTTTTCCGTTACCTTTTCCTTCCCCCCTCCCCCCCTGCCCCCCTTCCCTACTGATAAATACCTGAACAATAAATGCAGAAACTGCAATGTTTACAGGTCATGGCCAAGCGGCAAACTCCGCCGGAGGAGTGTGAAGCCCCGAAGTTAAGTTAGATATTTGTAGTTCGTTCTTCATCCACTAGGGGCTCCAAAACAGAGCAAATCCCCACAGACTCCCATGTTAAAAACTTCACAGCAGAAATAAACATGTTTACACCCTGGTCCAAAAAATCATTTTAGGTTTAATAGGTCAAGTTTACCTTCATGTCAACTGTGAGGGGGGTGAATTTTTTTTATAACTCATCTGTTTAGATGTTATTTAATCTTGAAATTACACATAATTAGGGTGTGGCCCTTTGATTGGCAGACGGCAGACCAGCAGCCGATTTTAGCTGTGGAGGCTAATAGTTAGCTCATTAGACCACATGACCTTCTTCCATTGCTCCAGAGTCAAATCTTTATGCTCCCTAGCAAATTAAAGCCTTTTTTTTTCCCAGTTTCTCAGTTATGGGGGAGAGGGGGATCGATATCCACTGACTTTCATATAATGGAGGTGACCAGTGCTCGAAACATAATGGTCCACAAAAGTCCACAAAAACTTGTCAGTCTTCCTCCATACTGCTCGTCCAAAGTAATCCAAGTGTCCTGAGTGGGTAGCGTCCAGAATTTACTGGAAACGACATCATTTAGTACATTTTTACAGCCTAAACAGTAGAACATCGCACTTCCCCGATGCGCGTCCGTGCGAGTTCACGACACTACAGAAGCCATGGCGTTCAGCGTCTACTCTGCCGATAATGCAAGCGTAGAAGAAGAAATTTGCTGTTTACATTGTGCTAAGAGTGACCAAGCTGCAGACAAACACAAGAGGGGTTGGCTATTGATTAGAAAGAAAAAGAAAGAAAGAAAGAAAGAAAGAAAGAAAGAAAGATGGCAGATAATGACCCCCCCACCACCACCCGCCCCCATCATTCTGGGGGTGTTGTATCCCTTTAAGGCCACACAGCTGTTCAGTCCCAGTCCCTTGAGTTTCTTTCGCATTGTGCGTGAGGAAATGCTCTTACTTTTACTATTAAACATAGCCCTGAGTTCTACTGTTGTTTTTCTTCAATTTGATCTCAAACTGTTCGATCACAAAAGTTCAGGATTTTTTTTTTTTCAGCCACATTTCTTCCTCAAACATGATTGGTCCCCACTATCCTTCCAGTCTTTAATAATGCGTTGGACAGTTCTGAACCCAGTTTTAGTCGTTTCTGCATCTCCTTAGATGTTTTCACCTCTTGATGCCAATGATTTGACCCTCCTCAGACAGACTAACATCTTTTCCACCACCACAGATGTGTCTTTCCACATGCTTGTTTAGGAAATGAGAAGCAAATCATTGCACCAGTTAGGGTTAAATAAGTTGTTGCCAGCTGAAAGATAATCGCCCATCATCCAACCTATTTGCTTAGTTAAATCCAGGTGGCGACGTTATTTTGGCCAGGCAGTGTATATTCAGCTTTTAAACCATGCAGACCTGGAAGCCATCTACCTGGCGTCACATATGAAATGCCTTTATTAATGGTTAAGCAGGCTGGTCAGATGTTTCTTGACATACGGGGTCTCAGAAAGCACAGAAACTCTCTGTGTTTGGGCTAACCTCGCTACACAAATCCTCATCAAATATTAATAAAGTGAATTCCTGATTGGCCCTTTTAGAGAAGGTGCGCCGTGCAGATGTGGCTCTAATAGCTGTGCAGCCTCGCTGTCTTACACAACTTGCTGACCTGCTTATAAGCTCAGTTTAATTTCACTCTCTCTGGGGAGCAAGACATTGTTTATGCACTCAGTAAAATGTGAACACACTATTTCTTTTTTCTCATGTCGTGAGCACTGCAGTAACACAAGTATGAGAAATGCACTGCCCATTGAAAACATAATCCACTTGAATCCTTGTTAATTTTTAACATTATGCAACTGCATAATTGCATTAAATAATTTCATGATTTAACCCGATCACTCTGCGGCCATTTAGTGCAACATCTGACTTTGCAAACAAGAGTTAAACGAGTGGAATTTGAACTTGGTGGTGGTCAGAGCCGACGGGGAGGGCAGCTGCTTCCCTTATCCTTTCGTTTTTTAGTCTTCCGTATGGAAGCTGGCAGGGTTTGCAGGAAACTGGAGAGGGTGAGGCCTGAGAGGAGGGATGGGAAGCGTTAGATCCAGTTTACCCGCGCATTAGAGCTGCGGGGGTTCGGCCGCTGAGCTGTTGTGTCTAAGTTGTAAACGCTGCTGCTTCTCAGACGAGATAAAACATGTATGTACACGCAGAAAAACTCACGCCACTCCTTCACTACGCCCCCCCCAAAACACTTTCCCAGCATTCCTCGCCTCTTCAGTCACTTCCTCTCTCTATCTTACATCCCCATCAGCCACACAGGAAAAAACATGAGCAGTGAGCGATACTTAGTATAAAAATATCACCATCTAATTTTTGTTTATTCATCTATTTGTTTGGTTTTTTTTGGAGAGCCGAGGTGAGGAGAAGGATTATGTAACAATCCTCCAAACTTGTTCTCCTGAACGTGCTATGAAAAGACCCCGAGGCTGGGAATTAGCTTTATTTTCCTTTATCCCTCAGAGGTAGCATGCATGAACCAACTATTTCCCATCTGTGCATCTATGAGACATAAGTAAACCAAACATCCACCAAACACACACACACACTGCAAAAACTCAGATCGTAGCAAGTATATTTTTCCCATTTCTAGTCAAAACATCTCATCACACTCAAAATAAAACAAAATGACCTAAACAGAAACATTTCAGTGAGATATAAGATCTTGTTTTAAGGCAATGCATCTTATTTCAAGAAATCTTATCAAGAATTTTGGTTGCAGTTTTTTTTTTTTTTTTTTGTTTATAACAAGTAAAAAAAAATCTTGGCCACTCTTAAAAATAAAAAAAGGACTTTTTTTTGCTTTTAATAAGCAAAAAAAAAAAAAAAAAATCTGCCAAAGGGACAAGCAAAATTTTCTAGGGATGCACAATATAATCGGCCCCCTATCTGTATCGGCCTTCAAACTGAGTATCGGACATCGGCCGCCCCACCGACATCTAACCAATCAGGCCACTGTTTCTAAAGTCTAAAAAAAAAAAAAAAAACTTCTCCTCCTTCAACTTTTCTTTTTTGCAGACTTTAAAACTTCTAAAGACTAAGGGTTGGACAAAATATCGATACACTGAAATATTGCGATATTTTCATATGCTGATATATTGACATTTAAAAACGCGGTATCAATCTATTTTACTAACAAAATCTCGCGATATTCCATCGTTCTGTT
This sequence comes from Atherinomorus stipes, assembly GCA_023101725.1. Lineage (NCBI taxonomy): Eukaryota > Metazoa > Chordata > Actinopteri > Atheriniformes > Atherinidae > Atherinomorus > Atherinomorus stipes. The sequence goes on along the minus strand of JALJCO010000798.1, from coordinate 148,110 downwards.
ATGAAATCTTGCGAGAATTTACAAAAATTTCTCGATATTTTCATATGCTGATATCATATTGACATTTAAAAACAGTATCAATCTATTTTACTAACGAAATCTCGCAATATTTCATTCTTTTATGAAATCTTGCGAGAATTCACAAAATATAGTGAGATTTTGTAACAGAACAACAAAATCTTGCGAGATTTTGTCAGTCAAATAGATTGATACCACGTTTTTAAATATCGATTTGGTATTGGCATATGAAAATATTGCAATATTTCAGTGTATAGATATTTTTTCCCACCCCCTATTTTTCAAAGTGTCAGAAATGGATAAAAAAAACTGCTATTTGCAATGACTACTTATTTTTTTCAACTTTAATATAAGTATCAATGTCAGTTATCGGGCTCATGAGTTTTAAAATATCGGCATAACAGTTATTGGCCAAAATTCCAATGTCGTGTATCCCTAAAATTATCTTGATAAGATTTCTTGAAATGAGATGCAATGCCTTAAAACAAGATCTTAAATCTCACTGAAATGCTTCTCTTTAGGTAATTTTCTTATTTTGAGTGTGATGAGATATTTTACTTGAAATTAGAAAAAAATACTTGGTAAGATTTGAGTTTTTGCAGTGTGGGTTCTTTGCACTCCGGAGCAGACACTATATTTGCTCAGCTTGTGATCTCAGTCTCTGCAGTGCACGGATACATAGAGGGGTTGATGGGTTTAAAGGGGGGGTCTTTCTCAGGGTTTCTCTGGGCGTTGACCCTGCATCCACTCAGGAGTGACTGACACCGCTGCTGCAGCTTCCCGCGCAGACATTGGCCCCCTCCAGCCTCAGAGGCGGGCTCCGCGGCCGGCTCTGTGCTCGCGGCCTCATTGGCGAGGGAATCGCTTGTGGGCGTGATTGTGAGTGGAAGTGTTGTGTGTCTGGGATTTGTCCTCATCTTCCCAGCAGCAAAGGAAAGGAGGCAGCTTTAGTATGTGATGACCTTATTTAGGCAAGAGTTTCATGACTTCCCAGGCATTACGTCGCCCCCACTCTCTCTTTCACTCTCTTTTTGAGTGTGTGTTTGCATGCGTCCCATCCAAGTGTTTTGCAGAGCAGATAAACAGCTCTGTTCCTGCTTTCTTAACCATCTCTTCTCCTTGTCCCCCCCCCCCCCCCCCCAACCTGCCTCTCCTGCTGCAGGGGAGCTGTTCATGGTGGACAACCGGCTCAAGGAGGCCCAGTTCTGCATAGCCGAAGCCAGCTCGCTCTTCCCCAATTCCCACTCCGTGCTGCTGCAACGGGGCCGCCTGGCCGAGCTCCGGGGCCAACTGGACGAAGCCAAGGGCCTCTACGACGAGGCCCTGGCCATCCATCCCACAGGAGAGCGCATACTGGTGCACATGGTGAGAGACGGGGAAAGATTTACAGGCTGCAAAATTGAATTAAAAACTTATATAACGCTCTGCTCTGTTTAGTATCACACGCAAAACACACAAACACGCGCATACACAACATGCATGGATACACTAATACATTAAGTGCTTTATTTAAGTCTATTAAATTAGAACTGACGTAATACGCAGGCTGAGCATGTGCACACATTCAAACAACTGCACACACACTCGTACACATTTTCTAATGCTTTACTTGAGTTCACAAATTACATTAAACTGTTTGCTACGCAAGAATTTTAGAATTAATTCAGACGTGCTCAGTCATCTACTTACACACACAAACAGTAGGAATGTTCACAAATTTGAGATTTTCTTTAATCCACTCAGTTAAATTGGAATAATATCACACAGGAAGCATCTACTCTGTATTTATACTAATACATATACATATAAGTACTTTATATGTTGCAGGAGCTACATTATTCTGATCAAATTTTACATCACAACCTTGAGAAACCCGTCATCTAAATGTACGTGTTGTTTTAAAACAAACTAAAAAGCAGAGATGCTGCATCAGCTTCTTCATCTTTCATTATTACTCTACTCAGGGCTCATTTTGGAGGCATGAAGTGACCTATCGGGCTTCACTCCGCCTCTGTCTTCCTCAGGGTCTGCCTCTTTTGAGATATGCAGCAACCAAAAATCCTCGGACCATGTTATTACAGCACGAGAAAGCATACACAGAAAAGCCTCAGAGCTCACACCAGAAATGCTAGACTGGCAATTTTACTCTCAAATACTTACATTTCCCTCGCCTGTACTAGGAATATGTACAGTTGTAAGGCGGCACATTTCTCTTCTCATCATAAGTACTTTAAACATGCACCTCAAACTTAACTAAACAACTGATGTCCTTTTTATAAGAATGTTAATATAATCAGGACATAAAACATTAAACGAAGCACTCATCGTTTTCTTATTTTAAGATTAATATACATTCACTACAGGTCAAAATGTTTGGGATAATTTTTCGATTGGATTTATTGGGAAAGTGATGTCATCATTTTCACTGTTAGTTTATATAATTAGCTGTGGTGTTAACAGCAAAGCAGAAAGAAAGAGCAAATAGTCACAACAAAACAGAACCTGACTTTCTAGTCTTTAAAAGGTAGACTGTGGTAGACAACATCAAACATCAGATATCAGTTAAAGAAATTTTAAAAAAGGGGAAAAAAGCCAATATCGAGCATCCGTAACATTAAACATAATTTTGCTTTTATGACGAAAACTTGATTATTACAAAGTAATGGCAAATAAATAGAAAATGTATTTTGTTGAGTCATCATCATCTATTCATTAGTACTTTAAAAAATGTGACCATTTTTTGTTAGAAGTGTAAAAACAATATTTTTTTTAGCCTGGCTGGACCCCCCTGACATAGCCCTGAGCCCCCCCCCGAGGGGCTGGCCCCCAGTTTGGAAACCACTGAGTTAAATGAAGTGAATAAATTCAGATTATCAAGAGGAACCTTATGTTCATGAATCTGTTCAACACAACAAAGCAGCCAGATCATCATGCTGCCGCTACCATGCTGGACAGGACAAGGTAAAAGAGAAAAAAAGAAGAAAAAATCAAAAAAGAAAAGAGAAAAAGCAAAGAGAGATTTTAAAAAGAAAAGAAAACCAGTACATTTCTTGGGAGTGGCTCATTACAAACCTATTTGAAGACAATAGCTGCTCAGTAATCAGAAGTTTGATAGTTGTGTCATTTAGTCGCCACACAGTGAATTATATTGATTTATAGAAATGGATGAAAACATTTCTGTTTATACTTTTCCTGACTTGACAGACTCTATTAAGTATTGCAGCTGTTGGTTTTTGGATCCCGGATGTCTCTTGATCCCACGGGGATTAAATAAACTATATAGATTAGGCCAAAAATATGGGAAAATGTTTGTAAATTATGGTTTAAAGAGGTCATGTGACCTCTGTGTTTGTCAGAAAGCTACAAATTTTGGCTTAAATGAAAGCCCCGGATGTCCCCTTTATAATGATACCAAACAACCATATATAGTATATTCACAACTTGGAAAATTATAGCCATTTCTAATGTTGGGTGAATAATCAATCATTATGCTAATTAATCAGTAATTGTGACTAAATCATAACTTTACAGCTTGACATCTGGCAGAAATGGATTCAGTGCCAAAAAATGCGACAAGAACAACCAAGAAGCCCAGAAACCTGCGATCTGTGACCGGCGATATCTGAGTGACCTCACAGAAAAACAAACCTAAAGTTGCTTCAAAGCAGCCGACTTGGCAACGCTGCTGCTCCAAACGAAGCGCTGGTATCATCAATGGCAGCTGCCCAAATTAGCATAGCTTCTCTCCTGTGTCAGTGCCGGCATGTGATCACTACTGTCTTTAATCATCACATTTCAGCCGTCTCCTAATCCGAGCTGGCCTTCGCTGCCGGCTAATTCCAGATTTCACAAAACAAAAACAGTTCTTCATCCGTTATTAACGAATGAAAGACAGTGCTGAAAGGCGGACTGTTTCTCTCCTGATCACTCCTCCACTTTTATTTCATCCCAGTAGATCCTCTCTCTCTCTCTCTCGTGCTATAAAGATCCTCTCTCTCTCCCACTCCCACCCACTCCCTCGCTCCGTCTTTTCTGCCAGTCTGTATTCCAGATGATCCTCTGGATTAACCACAGCTACTCTGACCTCTGAACTCTCTCTGTTTGTCATAGTGAAGCGACCAGAGAGGGATATTCCTCAAATCCAAAACTAGGACCGCACTGCACGCGCTTGCACACACACATTAACACACATGCATGACTTTGGTCTCCATGGTTACAATAGATGTGCAGCTTGATATCTCTTTGACTTAAGCACTAGCCATCTTGTGACCACATAAGGCTAATGCTTTTGCTCCTACTGTGCACTTTTGGATGGATTTGTGTATTTGTGTGTGTGTGTGTGTGTGTGTGTGTGTGTGTGTGTGTAGACGTGCACTCCCAGGGGTAGACAGAGGTACGCATCTCTTCCATATTTGGCCTGTGGGAGAACCAATCCCAAGGGGTGAAAAGTTGAAATAAAGCCAGCTGGCAGAGTCCTGCTCTGGGTCTCTTACAGGACAGATGTGTTCTCAGTCTGGTGTGTGTGTGTGTGTGTGTGTGTGTGTGTGTGTGTGTGTGAAGGCGCATGTGTTTCGGCATGACTGTGTTTGCGTATGGCAGTTTTCCTCCGTGGATTTGGCGCACATGTGGACTGTTTGTGCTTTTTGGAGTCAGCTATATGAACGCATTTGCATTAGGGTGCAAACTCTGGCAGGAAGAAATTGACCTAAATAGAAAATTCTGTCGTCTATATGGAATACCATATGTCCCCGGACAGTACTTCATTCGATATGCTAATGGGGGATTGTGGTAAATTGTGACAGAGTGAGTGGGACATTTGGTTTGGACAACTGCCCGTATTGCATCTTGCACCAGCCTGCCAAAACACAGCCTACAGTCGCTGTTACTTGGTGGCTCTGGCTTAATGCATTTATTTTTATACTGTATCTACTGTGGACACTTGGTGTGCCAGTGGCCCATTTATTCTGCTCTGCCTTAGGGGGAATGCTGATGATATTCTTGGTTGATATTTTAACACTTGAGCTATTATTCTGCAAAAGAACATACTGTACTTTCCTTGACTGTCCTTTACATGCTTTGCAGCTTTTATTTGCTTGGCTGCAGATAAAAGTAGATGTGCCACCGATCTGGCGTGACACTTAACCCTCACAGCTCCCTGAGAAAAAGTTACGTTAAGCTTCTTAAGGGCAAAAACTGGCCAATGTCCGTTAATGGCCTGTAAATATTATCTAAAAATGAAAAGTTGCCATTTTCTTTCATGGCTGTCATCACAGACTTCTGGCCTAACTTTTTTCCCTCTCTCTCCCTTTTCTTTTTCTTTTCTTCCTTCCTCTCTCTTCTTTCTCCCTCTTTCCCCCTTTTTTTTTCTTTCCCATTCCCTTGATGTGCTTAAACCCCCCCGGGTTTTTCCCTGGTTTCTTCCGTTCTTAGTGTCTCCCCTTCGCTCACTCCGTCCCTCCCGATGGAATCTTCTTATTCCTTTCTACCCCGGCCCCTCTGCTCGCTAAATTCCAAAATAATTTTCATCAATAGCAAAAAATCACTGAGTTTTTAAGTCAATTTTAACCCTTTAAATTCCACTTTGCATACACGGTGCTCCAACTTCCAAAAACTGAAAATGGGGTTGAAATGAATGTGATAATTGCAATTTTTTTTTTTTTTTTGTGCAGGATTATCAGAGCCTTGGAGTATTTAAATCCGATCTCCCCCCCCGCCTCCCCCTTTCCCCCCTAAAGGTATAAAAAAGTTTTTTCATTTTTATGATGCATCTTTACTTTTTGTGTTACAGTGGTTTCTTTTTTTTTTTTTTTTAAGTTACGTTAAGCTTCTTAAGGGCACGGACTGGCCAATGGCCTTTAGATATTATCTAAAAATTTAAAGTTGAATTTCTTTTTCATGGCTGTCATCACTGACTTCTGGCCTAACCATCAATACCAAAAAAAACCCTCAATGAGTTTCAAAATTTTAACCCTTTAAGTTCCAGTTTGTACACACAATGTTCCCATTGCCTAAAACTGAAAAGTGGGTTAAAATAAGTAAAAAATAGCCTGTGGGTGGCAGGTTATTATTAGGTATGCAGAGCATACCTAAGCATAGATTATAGCAATTACAATGGGTACCATGGGTCTTTAGCTGGTTAACAGCAAGTCTGAGAGTGTCCGTCTATCTTTGTTCGTTTCTGTTCACTTCGGATTAGCTTTGTTAGCATTAGCTTGGCCGTCCATCATTTACCCCGCAGCTCGGAGTGGGGCTGTCTTTGTTTTAGCCTTTGAAAGGAACGCAATACCCACACCGAGAAATAGCTTGTATCTCTACAAGCTATTCAGTCACATACTTACTTTTTAAAATGCACTGTTTCTTTATTTCATCTTGATTTTTGTCTAATGAATAATGACGTGTCATGTAATTTTCTTAATCTTTTCTCCATCTAAGGTTGAGGTTTTACATCATTTTAGTGGAAATGCCCTTCGTGCCACCAATGGTCCAGTTGGGCCACCATCTTTTTGACCTAAACCATATTTTTAGTCCAGTTGTTCAGGACAAATTCCTTCATAAAAATGAAAAAATAGAAAAACTAAATCTAAAAAACAAGCTTTTTATACTCATAAACTTCCTAAAGACTTCCAACATGACACAGCTGCATACTGTATGATTAAGTGAAACATATTTGTTAATGTTTATTGTTGTAAACGTGAGAAAGCGGGCTGTATAGCACTCAAATAGATGAACATTTGTATTATTATAATCTGTATAACTGTTACCACCCAATAACAGCACATATCCTTTAGAGAAACATGCCTGGATGATACCATTTTCATGTCTTTAGCCAAACTAGATTAGCATAGCATGAAGAACAGAAGCAGATGTCAACAGCTTAAAAAAAAAATCTGATTATTTTGACCAACATCTGCATTTGACCTGACTTTAAAGAAAGAAAAGACGTGATAACTGTATGTTAAATTTTCAGAGCCTCTCTCAAGATGACCACTGTGGAGTGAAGTCATTTTTCTTTCAGTGACCACAGCAAGGGAGGAAAGGGAAATGTGAGTCAGGGAAACCCGTAGCTGCAGCTCACCAGCCAGTTGGAAGATTTTTGTGTTTTACTCTGCTGTTATATTCCTTCATTCACCCCTTTACTCCGTCCAGCTCTGCAGAATAGTCTCGACCGTCTCCACATGGCTTTGGACGCATTTATGAGGACTGAAAAGCAGCGATCAGACAGTGATTCACAGCTCTGGTCAGCTGCCACTTTCAGAGTATTTTTGGTCTGATGAGGGTGTGGTAGTGTGTGCAACTGTCCATGTGTGCACAACTGATTCCTAACGTAATTTTGCCTGTTATGATCCACGGGCTGACTCTATAAGCGCGCATTACGTTTGTCTGTCACGGCCAGAGCAACGTCGGTTATTACACATTAGCTTGTGCTGTTGGCCTCATTATGGCGAGCGTCTAGCGGACACGTGCGTCTGTATGCATGTATGGCATTCGGTACGTGTGTGTGTTCTGACGGGTAGCTTCTGGCGATGGTATGCAGTGAATCTGACCCGCTCCCAACATCCTCCACGTTTCTGCTGCTCTGTAGTGGATCCGACTCTGAGTCAGTCAGACACTCACAGACTTTACTTTTACTCTTCACCAGCAGAAGCATATTCATGCACAGCCTCACATATGCACGCATACTCTCAGGACGAGGACTTGTGCTCACTGAATTAATCGCGTTCCAATTATCAACTGTACTCCCCCCCTCCCTCCCTTTGCTCTCTCTCTCTCTCTGACTTTCTATCTCCCTCTCTCTTTCTCTCTCTCTGTGGGTGGGGTGGTTGTCAGCTGATTAGATAATGCAAATACATTATTTATAACACTTTGGTCGTCCTCACCGCTTTATGGGATTGCCTAGCAACCAGGGAAATATATTCTATTGAGCAAGACCTCTGATAACCATGAATAGAGAGAGCGAAGAAGACAGAGTATGAGAGGAAGAAGGAGCAGGGGGAAGAAAAAAAAACTGGAGGGGCGGAAAACAGAGAGACGATTAGGAGTTGGCTGGTGTCTCAGTTGCTATGTATGGCTCATGTGAGCTCACTTATTTTTCCTTTTGCTTTGACGCCTCATTCGCTCCATCTTCCTCTCTCTATTCATTGTTCCCTGTTCCTGTTTTCTTTCTCTATCCCCCCTTCCTTCCTTGTTTTCCTCATTTCCCTCATTTTCCTCTCCTCCATGGCCTCAGTAACAGCCACTTCCTTCATGCTTCTTGAGTATTTGTGTGATGTAATCTCTTGAAAGGTAGAAATACACTAATAGGAGTTTATCGTAACACAAGCACACCATGGGCGTAAGTACATTAAATCCTATTTTTGCTTGTCAAAAAAACCTACTAACATATTTTTCTTGAATGAAACAGGAAGGTTTTATATTGGCATTCATTGACTTTATAGTGGGTGATTTTAATCAGCTTCAGCTCAACTTGGCATCAATGGAAACACAACAGGGCGTACACACGAACCCAGCTTTACACCGGGTCCATGAGCGCATCGTTCCACGCACGTGCAGTGAAATGCAACTGTTTTAATTTGGCAATGTTTCTTCTTTTTTTTTTTTTCATGGCAATGCATTACATCCAACTCTTTGGTCAATGGTTCAAGTTGTAGCAAGTTCACATGGACATTTTTGTCAAGATTAAACCGTTCTCAAGTCTAGAAAAGGGATTATATCCGTATTTTATGCACCATGTGACTGCGGCAAAAATTGGGGACAGTTGTTAGAACAGAACGGTTGCAGGAGGTCGGCTGCACGATTGGAATGTCCGAAACGGTCAGACGTAAAGGACGAGGTGGGGAAAGGACTGGAGATTGCGATTTGCATCTATTTACGTCACGGTGTGGTGACGAGGGTTTCGTGCTCAGAATGTTTCCGAAAGGAACCATGAGACCACGCAGAGTTGTCAGACCCCTGCACCAAGAATCCAGATCATCCAAGTCTGGTTCATTTGAGAAAACCCGCGAGACCGTGCCCTTACATCGAGCACTCCTCAGCGCGTAATCGGTCCGTCGTCGCTCCCTTGTGTTGTGGCACTGCGCTACATGTCAGCTCTATTTTTGACAGAGCACGCACCGACATTGTTTGAATTTCAGCAGTTCCAATCGGACTAGACAGGAAGTCAGAGACGGGATTCAGTGTGAAATATATGGTGACTTCCTCAATAAAAGCCCGTGTTTCAGTTGCTAACCTATCTGAAAAGGACGTAATTTCCATGAACACCAGGTTTCGGACTCGGTCAGGGTCGATAAGGCTGGATTTATACTCAAATGTCATCTGCAATTCTCCCTTGTGATTGGTCAGTTTGTGATTACGTGTTTCCATTTTTGGAGAATTTCTTGCTGTTGGCCGCCATTGTGGTTTTTAAAACAGGGAATGCTTGGAGGAACTGAAGCGAACCATCAAAAAAACTCTCCCCTGTGTCATGGATGGAGTTCAAGGAGGACCCAAATGTAGAACAAGAACGAAGCAGGCAGGAACAGAAATTTATTTCTTTAATTCAAGGAACCTGAAAAGACACTAGGGGAAACGAGGAGAAACAGGGAAGTAGTGACGATGATCTGGCAATGAACAACTGAAAACCTGGAGTATAGAGGGACCAATGATGAAACTACAAGCAGGTGGCACAGATAAAAAATGAAAACCAGGTGAGCTAAAGCTTGTTACATATCCACGAGATGCGGGAACTTTGTTCTCGCCCGTGAGGCTGCAAGAACAAGAAAAAAAAGTTTTTTTTTCGTCAAGTCATTTCATACTCCACAAGAAGCTCTGCGACTGGGCGCACATGGGGGGTGGGGTGGGGGGGGGGCAATGTATTCTCCCAGTGATTATACATTTATAATAAACTTCGTCTGTGACAGGACGGTCTGTGTAGTTTACATTTCTGTACTTTCTCACCACCTAAATCAGGTGTTTATTAAAACTATGCGTTCAACGTTGCATCTGCAGAAATGCGGAGGTGACAACTCTCTCCTTCAAGCGTCTGTGTTAGCCCCGCCCCCCTCAAATGTCAGACCAATCACACAGTGTTTCTCTGAGCTCCCTGAGAAGAAAGTTCTGCTCAGCCGAGGGGTCGAGAACAAGCCGCGAGCCGTCCTGAAACAGGTCTGGTGGCCCCGAGAACAAGAAGAAAGTTCTCACTTCTTGTGGAGTTTGTAGCAGCCTGAAGGAGCAGGAAGTAAACTTCAACCAAATACAGACACGGAAAAACAAAAAATAAAATAGGAAACATGGGATGATGAAACACAACCACAAGACCCTCGTATCATGACATTTGACTATTCCTACTACCACCTGCAGATCAAGAAAAGAAACTGCAATACGACACCATAACCCTACGCTCGAGTATAAGAGCACATTTCATCTGTGTCAGCAACGTGGACCCGGCCTGACTCAGATGACAGGTTCAGTTTAAAAGGTTATAGGAACTTCAAAAGGTTCCTGCAGTGCGAATGCGCCTATCGGCTTGTTTAAGGACCGTATATACAATCTATGATTCCACAGATGTTTTTTTCTGTCATGAACTCAAAAATAACCAAATGCTAACCTCTTCAATTGCTACCATGTTTATAAATTTTTTTGTTTGTTATTTTTATCCCAACTACATTCTGAGATCGCTAATACTCCCCCTGGTGGAATCCTGTGATAACAAGCGTAGTAGAAAGGCAAGTAAGAGAATAGTGATGACCACAGCGGAGCTGGTCACGCTTGCAAAAGCGATATTAAAAAACAAGTATATTTTTGGCCTAACTTTTGCCGAGGCTGGAGCAACACCTATAAGCCAGCAAGCATTTTCTTTATAGAGATACACCTAACAGTAGCTTAGAGACTTTAAAAATTGACAGTTAAAATGCAGACAAAAAAGAGAGGGGACTGATCATTTTATATTTTATACATTTATTTCACAAACCTGCCTTCAAGACAGTTTGAAGCCTATTCCTCGTCCCACTATGTGTAGTTGACTTCTGTTGTCCAGGTTAACATAATTATAGTTCCTGATAATCTTTAAGTCGTAATTATCAGAGTGATAGCCAGTAGGATGCAGTAAGATGTAATCCCCTCCAGGGGTCACGTTAACCGAATATTTTCCGTCACTGACCGTTTTTTTTAAACGGTGACAGAAAAATCTGAAGGCCGTCAGTCATTTTGACAGATTGCAATTTACACTCCTGACCACTAGATGGCGAGTTAGCATATTGTCTCTCTTGATGCATGGCCTGTTGGGTTCACTCGGAAAAATGTCACAGCAGCTGAAGCTTCTTCAAAAAGCCCAATAGGGGATTATCAGGAAGTTCCCGGATTTTGACACTTCCTCTTCCGGGCCATGTTAACGACAGCCGTTCCTGCTCTGTTACACTGTTTAAATCGGATAAACTCCAAACATATTTAAGTTTTCATTCTAGACTGAAGTGATACTGGATCAAAGCGATCGATTTGCCGCGGTGAAGGGCCGAACTTTATAATAAAACACACGTTTGTTTGTCGCCGGTGGGGCACAACACCGGCACTTCACAGCATGCTAGCATTAGCCAGCTAGCGTTTACTGACGTGCTTAACATTGTGCGTCTTAAAACACACAAACATCTGAAAATCGGGTCTGTACCCCCCTGTTTCCAGTGGAACAACTGGGGACTGCCAAGAAAGGAGACGTTTTCAGATGCTTGTGTGTTTTCAGCCGCACAAAGTTAGGCACGTCATCGAGCTGGCTAATGCTAACCTGCTAACAATAGTCCGCCAGCTACTACTCTGTTAAACTTTGTAAATCGGATAAACGCCAATGCCAAGTTTTCATTCCAGACTGAAGTGATGCTGAGGAAGAAGTGGATTAAAACGACGATTAAATTAAACGATTAAAACGATTCGCCGATGTGAAGGACCGAACTTTATAATAAAACGACACACGTTTGTTTGTGGTCAGCAGACTGCGCAGTCGTGTTAGCAGGTTAGCATTAGCCAGCTCGATAACGTGCCTAACTTTGTGCGGCTGAAAACACACAATCATCTGAAAGCGTCTCCTTTCTTGGCAGTCCCCAGTTGTTCCACTGGAAACGGGGAGGTACAGACCCGATTTTCAGATGTTTGTGTGTTTTAAGACGCACAATGTTAAGCACGTCAGTAAACGTTAGCTGGCTAATGCTAGCATGCTGTGAAGTGCCGGTGTTGTGCCCCACCGGGGACAAACAAACGTGTGCTTTATTATAAAGTTCGGCCCTTCACCGCGGCAAATCGATCGCTTTGATCCAGCTTTTGATCCAGTATCACTTCAGTCTGGAATGAAAACTTGAGTATGTTTGGAGTTTATCCGATTTAAACAGTATAACAGAGCAGGAACGGCTGTCGTTAACATGGCCCGGAAGAGGAAGTGTCAAATGTTTCAACTTCCGGAAACCGGAACGCGGAAGCGTGATAATCCCCTATAATGAAGATAGTGTTGACAAAAGAGGCGAAAAAAGGAAGACTGATGCAGTGGAAGATGAGGGACAAAAAAGTAATCAGTCTTCGGCACCAACTGAGCAACCAAGCATTTAATGGAAAAATGCTACCGAATATGTCATTATTATATGTATATATTTTAATTAAAGTGACGGGTAAGAAATAGATCATGACTGGATTTTTATGACCCTGTCAGTCAAAATGACGGACAACGAAAAAGTCTAGCGCAACCTCTGATCCCCTCATGTTGTCATGGTGACGTGCCTGCCCTCTGGGTAGTGGAGGTATACTGGACCATTAAGTTGTAGCATTCAGAGCACTGATGATAAACCCATTACCACACTTAACCGGAAATTTGAAGTGAACTTTGGAAATGAACTGGACAGGATTTTTAAAATCATTACCATCCCTAATTCTGGTAGCACTAATTTGAGTTTTTACTAAAACACTGATTAACTACAGTTGCAGAAAATGGAAAACAGAGCTGTGCATTAATATGGTCAATTAGACATCCTCTGTTTACTCCTCTTCCTCCTTCCTGCTCAGACAAAACTGCTGAAGGGTCTGAAAGTTCAGGTGAAGAATTTCCTCTTGGTTCAGTGGCTGGGTATGAGGCTACTGGGTTACACTACATGTATGCATGTTGTGGCTGGTACCCTACAGGGGCTTGGCAGATGGTTACTGGGTGACCTAACAAGCCCTATGGCAGTCAAATTCCATTATTATGAACCGTATGGATGTGAAACATGCCACGTACACACACATAATCATCTCTGTTACACATAAATATCTAAACTAAACATTAAACATAAGTGTTACCAGTTCAGGATAGTCCCATCTCTGCAGCACAGTAGCACCAGATTAAAAGCCTAAATTTAGTTTTCTTCCTTCTACTGTCTTAATGAATTATCCAGATTATTATTTCATCTCATTTTCATGTAAATGTCTAACCTCTACCTTGCTACACACATTGCCTTTAACCTGCGCTGCTTTAAAGGGATACAACACCCACAGAATTTTAATTGACTTTTATTCTAGCTGATGGAAATACACTTGATCAATGCTGTGGATAGTTTTTCAGCACCCACAGCCCACTCACTCTGCTTGGCTCAGTTTGGTTCAGTTGCACCCAAACGGCTCCACAAAAGACAAACCTGCACTGCCAAGCTCAGTAGGATCAGCTGAGGTAAAACGGGAGACAGATGGCAGGAGTAATTAAAGACTCTCTACCAGTGTTATTGTATCAGGGTGATCCCAGAAAAATCATGTCAAATGAGATGAAATGAAAACTATTTAATTGGTCCCTGGGGGAGCTTGTAATGTAGAAGGTTTTTGTTTAAAACAAACAAACAAATATGAGAAAGAAAACACTACTGATTATTTAAAAGATAACATCTTGTTCCAGAGGGTGATGGCTGCTGGCAGGAATGATCTCCTGTGTCTTTGTCTTGCGGGAAACGAAGGGTGAATTCCATCTCCCCCCTGGTCCTAACCCTTCATTTTGCATGTTCACATAAAGGGGTAGAGGTGTCCCGATTCTGGTTCAGACCGAGGCGTAGGGGGAGGATGTTGGGCTATCTGGCCCTCAAAATTGTCCTGTGAGTTAAGAGTTAACGCTCCGTTAGTTATTGGGGGGTTACTTTACACTCTACAGGCCGTGTGAGCCCCTGACGTGCACCACTGTAAGTACAGCTAAGAGCAATCTGCGAAACTTTGAACTCAGGACAATAGTACTCATTCGTTCGTTCATTTTACTTAAAGGCGTATTCCACCCCTGGGTGAAATTTATCCTCCCCCCGCAGTCCCCTGAGTTGGACAAGTGGGTAGAAGCGTTTTCTAACCGACCCAGTCATTCTCTGAATCTGGCAGCACTGACTTTAGCTTAGCTTAGCATAGCTGCTGTAATCTGGTGGTTCCAACTAGCACCACTTGGTGAAAGTGAACTAATTAAAGGTTGAAAATGGAACATTTTTATTAAAAGGTATATTTTTAAAAAAATAATACCTCCACAGGTCGTTTGGGGGTGTACAGAATGAAAGTACAACATTTCCCAGAAAAATTATATTTAGCCGAAAAAATAATTATATAATACATTTTTACGGGTTCGATAATGGCATTTTATTTATGTCTATAAGCCAATACACGCCGCCATTGCGGGTTGCCAAATACGATCTTTGTGTGGAAACAATATTTCGGTCATAGTCAGGCTTGTACAGGGGGAAACCGTAGAGATGACCAGTGAAGCAGCTGCTTCAGAGCCCTGGAGATGTTGTTATCTGTTTCTGAGGAGGAGTGACCTGAGAAGAGCAAAACCTGGAGTAAATTTAGGTGAAGATTTCACTAAATGGACCCACATAAACGTTTTCCACGGAGTAAAACACTGAAATGGCGACTTTCCTGTTGGATCGGTAAGCTAGCTTGTTTGCTAACATGGCTAACGTTAGCTGTCAGTTATAAACTCCTGTGCGTTACTTGTTAAACATGCTGCAGGCTGTTGGTCACTTGTGTATCGGCAGTGAGCCTGGCATCCCAGCGGCTGGAGTTGTTTTTCTGCCGTTGCAACTACAACCTAGACACACGTGATGTCGCTGTTCTGTCCGTATTCCATATTCAACCTTTAACTCAACATTTTTTTCAATTATGTTTCGTGACCCGCACATTCTGATCGAGTACAAACGAGAAGCCGATTTCACATCAAAGAACTGACTACACACTCAAAAATAGTTACGAGACAGGAACATTTCTGTACCTGTAGGTACATTTTTTTACAAATGTTCTCTCAAAAGTACAATATCGGTCCTTATGAGGCCAGAAGTGTACCTATATACTATGAAAAAGGATCCAAAGTAATATAAAGTGGTGTAGTGGTATAGTGGCCAAGTGGTGCCAGTTGGAAACACCAGATTACAGCAACTATGCTAAGCTAAGCTAAAGTCAGTGCTGCCAGATTCAGAGAATGACTGGGTCGGCTAGAAAACACTTCTGCCCACTTGTCCAACTCAGGGGACTGCGGGTGGAGGCTCAATTTTGCATTGAGGGTGGCATATGCCTTTAAAGCATTGATTCAATGACGGAGTTTTGCTGCAGATAATGCCTTATAGAGAGGCTGCTCCATCTCTCCTATTGTATGGCTGTACGCTGAAGGGCGATTCAACATAAAATCTTCCAAAGGAGTTGAAGTGATACAGAAACGTTACCGGTGAGTAAATGTACGTATAAACTCCTAGAAATAAGGTCCAGGTTGAACAAAAAGAAAGTTATCCTTTAAGAGCCACAATGGAACTTTTAGGAGTTTTCTCAGTGACCCCCTATCAGCGGCTAAACTAGCATCCATCTTTATCGTACCTGTACTGTGACTCACTCCAGCCAGTAACAGACAGTCTTATCTTGACTCTTGTTCTGTCCCTTCCTCTCTGTCTTTTCCTCCCTTCATCCAGTAATGTTTCCTTGCATTTCTTGACCAAATCTGACATCATGCGCGTTCAAAACACCCGCTGTGTTCATGCCTGGTTCATATCCGTTTACTCGTACGTTACGCGGTGCACAGCCAATAGTCGGCTGCAACGTCACGGCCCCGTCCCGGATGCAAAAGTTACATAGTGCCGTTGCTGAGCTACGGGACGCTGCTGGGCAGTAAAGGCTCGAAAATGCGCATGATGAATGTTGGTGTGCCATCAAAACGAGTCAGAAACGCAGATTTTTAAGGTCTAAGGTACAGTATTCTCTCTCAGTAAATCCTATATCTGGCTCTGAATTTACTGCATACATATTAATTGGACGTTGCTCTTCTCATAATGAAAACAAAAGTTTCTGTGTCCTAAAACATTAAAAGACCTCCACTTGCAGTATCTCTCATCATAGATTGTGTTGTGAGCTCATTTTTATTTATAGTGTCTACAGCAGTGCAGTTTGAATGAGCCACCGGTATTTCATGGTCACATTACTGATACAAGGACTCAGATTGAAGGGTGTAAGTGCTCAGAGGATGACTGGGTATATGAAGGAAAATGTTGAAACAGTGTCATAAAAACAGTGAGATGTAAAAGAAACACCAACAGAAATGAATCGTATACCTCCAGTTTACAGCGCCACACATTAATGCACTCACATGGCCCCGCAGAGGAACTCGTAAACCTCATCCTGACAAGCTTTCATGAGGTTAATTCATTAACATAGGTTCAGGAGCAGGACCACGCCTCAACCACACCTGCCTCCAATCTCACTAATCACCGAGCAGCCTTAAATACTCGCTCACCTCATCAACTCAGTTTCTCGTTCTCTCGACGACCTACCGACGTTGCAGCCGTTGCTGCGTTCGCTGCTTCTCACCATCTTCCTCGCCCGCCGGTGGCCCTCGTTCCCTCATTGCTGATCGTCCATTGTAACCGTTGTGGGCGGCTGCTCTCCTCGGACGACTAGTTTCCCAGCGCTCCAGCCGCAGCCCGACGCCCCGCCTGTACTCCACGCATTTCGTGTCTTCACCTTTCGGTTCACGGATCGTCTCTCCTCCTCGCACGGTCGGGCCTCGTGGCCGCCGGCTTCGCCGCTCTTCTCGCTCCTCGTACCCGCTGTCCTGCAGCCTCTACGCCGTTCGAGCGGCGCACCGCAGTCGGACCAGCTTCCCGGCCCGCGGCCGCCTTTTCTTGCCCAAACAGTTCCCGCCAGCGGTGCCAGGTCTTCGGCACTTCCTGCTCCTCCGGTCGGCTTCCTCCTGGCCGGTTTCTCGCAACGTCGCAGCCCCGCCTCTGCCGCCTGCAACGCTCTGGGTTGTCTCTCCCGCACCTGCTCCGCCCGTCATGGAGCTCTCTCGGCTCGCTTCTCTCTCTTTTCCTCTCGTTCGTCTCTTGCCGTCCCGGCGCTGTCCGATCGCTTCCGCTTCTTCTCGGCCTCGTTTCCTTTCTCCTGGTACTGGTTACACCGCGGCTCCTTACACTCGTCCACACGTATCAGCGCCGCCACAGCGCCACCTGTCCTCTAGTGATGTGCCGTTCACGAACGATTCGTTCAATATGAACTAATCTTTTATATGACTCGGAGGTAATGAGTCCCCTCAAAGAGCGATTCGTTCATTTTCATGCACTGCGCTCTCTCGCCACAGGGCAGCAGCTGTAAGCTCAGCCAGCCAGCAGGACGACAGGAATCAGAAATGATTAGTTCATGACTCAACCAACTGTGTCGGTCCACAGGTATCGTTCTTTTGTGACAGTCAGGCTGCTCAGGCTGTGTGGTGAGGAGGAGCAAGCACTTTAGTTCGTTCATAATCTTTCATACGGATCAGTACAGATCTTTCTTTCGTTCATTTCGTTCATTTGTCACGTGAAAGCTGCGCTGCGGTCATGGGGCTGTGGAGAGGAGACCAACAAGTAATGATGTCTGGTATCTTATGTTTATTCATCCGGCCCATAGCCGCTTCAGCTGTGGCTCTCATCAGTCCATCAGGGCCTCCACCCGCTCCAACCGCCGCCCAGCTTCTCGCCACGTTCTCTCGCACTGGGCAACGTGCTGCCCTCTACCACGGCCAGGCCTCCGCCTCGGACACAGCATCCGCCCGCTCCAACCGCTGCTCAGCTTCTCGCCACGTTCTCTCACACTGGGCCTCGTGCGGCCCTCTACCCCGGACACGGCCTCCGCCCGCTCCAACCGCTGCTCAGCTTCTCGCCACGTTCTCTCGCACTGGGCCTCGTGCGGCCCTCTACCACAGACACGGCCTCCGCCTCGGACACAGCCTCCGCCCGCTCCAACCGCTGCTCAGCTTCTCGCCATGTTCTCTCACACTGGGCCACGTGCTGCCCTTTACCATGGACACGGCCTCCGCCCGCCCCAACCGCTGCTCAGCTTCTCGCCACGATCTCTCGCACTGGGCAACGTGCTGCCCTCTACCACGGACACGGCCTCCGCCCACTCCAACCGCTGCTCAGCTTCTCGCCATGTTCTCTCACACTGGGCCACGTGCTGCCCTTTACCATGGACACGGCCTCCGCCCGCCCCAACCGCTGCTCAGCTTCTCGCCACGATCTCTCGCACTGGGCAACGTGCTGCCCTCTACCGCGGACATGGCCTCCGCCTCGGACGCAGCCTCCGCCCGCTCCAACCGCCGCTCAGCTTCTCGCCATGTTCTCTCACACTGGGCCACATGCTGCCCTTTACCATGGACACGGCCGTCATAGCCCTCAGATCACCTCCTTCCCGATTCTATCTGGGTCCCATGTAGGGCTGAAAGATATATCGTTATCGTATCTATATTGAGATATGGACATTCAAGATATTAATATCGCTAAAGCAACTATATAAAAGATGTAGATTTCCCCTGCGCTTGTCCTGCATATAAAGCTCTGGAAGTCACAAACAAAACTGCACTTTCCACCAAAGTACTTGGTTTTCAACAAACCCGTAGTCGTATCGTATCGATATTGAGATGTCTGGCATGAATATTGAGATATGAAATTTTGTCCATATCGTTCAGCCCTAGTCCCATGCCGTCTCTCCGCCATCTTTAGTCCAGGACTGGTGGCTGCTCGCTCCATCGCTCTCCCCGGCCCTCTCTGACGGCCTTTTGGCCACGCTCGCCGCCTCAGCGGCGCCTCCATCAGCTGGTCTCCTCTGGCCCTCCACCAGTTCTGCGATGGCTCTTGCTAGCCTATTGGGCCTTTGCTTGCTCCAACCAGGGCACGCCTCCACGCTGAAGTCTCTCACGGTCTGCCATGCACGACCCTTGGCACGGTCTCCCACCACGGTCTCCTGGACTCTGGATCTCACTGCCTCGATTCACAGTGCATCTGTTGAGCCAGCTCTCAGCCGCTTCAACGGTCGCTCACCCCGGTCTATTCACGCCCCCATCACGGCAATCGCTCGCACTCTCCGCTGCACATCCCTCAGCCACACGCCCGACTGGGCTGCCAGGTACCAGCCCTGCCTTTCTCCCCGGCTCCACCCGTTCTCCCCTGCCATCGCCTGGGCACTCTCCCCACAATTAGCCTCCGCCTGTCCCGTCTGGCACACGCCAACGTGTCGCTTCCGCCTCTGCTCAGTCTTTCACGGAGCCTTTCTTTGCTCATTTCTTCCTTTCTTTCCTCCCTTCCGTCTCTGGCCGTCCCGGCACCGCCGACGGCCGCTCTCGCTTCTTCTCAGCTTCCGATTGCTCGTGTTTTCTTGGCTGCCGGCTCCGCCGCGGTCTCTTCCTTTCCTCCCTTCCGTCTCTGGCCGTCCCGGCACCGCCGACGGCCACTCTCGCTTCTTCTCGGCTTCCGATTGCTCGTGTTTTCTTGGCTGCCGGCTCCGCCGCAGCCTCTTCTTTTCCTTCTTGCGTTCTGGTGCGGCCACAGCCGTGCCCCTCCTGCCCTCTTCGGGGGCCCAGCCCTTTCTGCCTTTTCTGGCTTTTCTGCCCTCTCCTCCTTTCGTTCTGGCTTATTTCTTCATTGTTCCCTCTCTGCCCCTCTCCCTGCTTCTGCCCCTTTTTTTGTGCAAATTGCTTCTGGCTGTCCTGGGTCTCACAGCCGGCTACCGCCATGCCACCCATCCAGCCGCCCGTCTCTGCCCTGCATCCCGGTGGCTCCTGTCTCCTGGTTTTGGCGGGTCACTATGTTGACTTGGTGCTGTTATTGTACCCTTCTTTCGCTTTTGCTCAGCTGTCGGGGTCTCGCATGCCGCTCCCGAGACCATCGCCTGACTTCGTGGCCCGGCATCTTACTTTTCTTTTGGGGATCACCCTCAACTCCTTTTCCTTTCAGACCTCCTTGCCTCTGGAAAAGGTCAAGCGCATCTCGAGTCTCCTCTCCAACTACGTGCTGGTGGATGAATGCACACAACGGCAGCCCTCATGGGTCATCTCGCTTATGCCATGCGCATTGGCTCCTACTTCAAACTTCTCGATTCAACTTCGGTCTTGTGCTCTTTACCTGCAGTACCCCATCATTATAGCTGCCATTCTCTGGGGTCAAAAATGGTCCTGAAGGTCAATCCTAATTCATTCTGACGATTCCACTGCAGTCAATGTCACCTACAAGGCCAGTCCCGTTCCCCTTACGATCATACAGCCCATTCGCATACTCGTCTCGATCTCAGCACAGCATCAGTTCCTCCTCAGAGCTGCCTACATCCCGAGCCTCTTAACAAGTATACGCTCCGAATCAGACCAACACCAGACTCCAGTCCCTCCATTCACCAACCATCTTCAGTAAGATCACAATTCACTGTCTGTTGCCTCAAGTGAAGCCATCCTTGACAGTCTCACTCCATGCATACTCTCAGCCTACCTCACCGGCTGAACAGTTTCAAAACGTATCATTCTGTCTATTAACTCGCTTCCCTCAGTTTGACATTACCACACTTTACAGTTACATCGCCTGTATTTTCTCTTTCCAAAGAATTCTCTGTTCCACTATCCACACTTACCTTCCGGTATATTCTTCTGTCGGCTCTCGCTTGGCTCTTCGTGTCCATCTTTCACTCATTGTCATGTCACCAGGCTCTTAAACAGACTTCGAAAATGAGAGTCAGCTCCGACAACGATACACCTTCCTCTCACGTTGGACTTTCTCCACCTCTGCATAAACACGTTAAGACCAGGAAACTGTTCTACCATTGATCAGACCTTGGAAGCAGTCATTTTGGCATCTGATGATCCTCTGAATTTTGCACCTACAACATCCATTTTCAACTCTCCTTTTCACCCCTGCCTCTCAGACATCTGCTACTCACCTGACTGTCTCGTATTCACACTTAAAAGAAAAACAGATCAATTCGGAATCTCTTCCCCATTTATCCGTTTGAATTGTATTCACACCTCAGCCCTTAAGAACCGGTTCCAGACTACTTCCAACTTGGACTGCAATCAATTGCCTCACCTCTGGATCCGCTCTTCACTGAGAAAAGGAAATGGCTACTAGATTCTGGTTCAGCAACCATTTCTGTCAAGTCCGTCTGTCCGGCTTAGAATCAGAACACTATTCCATCCATTCATTCTGCATCGGCGCAGCCACCACCCCTCCAGATTCGATGTATCGGACCAAAATATTTAGTTGCTCAGACGCTGGTCTTAGCAAGCCTATCGTTCAAACGTTTGCAATAACCTTTCAGATATACGTAGAGCTCATTCACTTCTTGGCTCTGGCCAGTCATTTTGGGGTTCCCTAAGCCGGACTCACTATCGAAAGACTACACCCCCACACTAGGTCTTCCTCCGGCTCATCATCATATCTCATTCTTCCTTTCAATCAATCAATCAATCAATCCTTTATCATCATCATCATCGTCATCATCACTCCTTTTGTTGTGGCGTGGTCCTTGCTAGTGAAATGAGGTTAATTCATTAACATAGGTTCAGGAGCAGGACCACGCCTCAACCACACCTCCTCCAATCTCACTAATCACCGAGCAGCCTTAAATACTCGCTCACCTCATCAACTCAGTTTCTCGTTCTCTCGACGACCCTCCCCTCCCCTCCCTTTCCTCTCGTTGCATCTCCTCTACCTTCCCTTTTGCCTCGTCCGCCTGCTTCGTTCGGCCTTTCTCCATCTGCTGCCCCTCCCTGGCCTTTGCCCCCCCTCTCTCTGCCTCCCTTCTCCTTCCTGCTGTCCTACTTCTTTCCCATCATCTGACAGTCTCCACCATTCTTGTTCCTTGTCTGCTTCCTTCTCTTCTTTCGGGTTCCATCTGAGGGGGTTCCCTAAGCCGGACTCACTATCGAAAGACTACACCCCCACACTAGGTCTTCCTCCGGCTCATCATCATATCTCATTCTTCCTTTCAATCAATCAATCAATCCTTTATCATCATCATCATCGTCATCATCACTCCTTTTGTTGTGGCGTGGTCCTTGCTAGTGAATCTTTAGTTAAGTTGTTCCTGTGTTTTCCTCAGAGCAGCAGCAAAGAAAAGTTTCATCAGAGCCCCTGGATAGCTATGTGAATTTCAGCCCAATTAATCTGGAACTTGTGAGCAGAGACTGCATAACAAGACTCGTCTGTCTGACCTCAGGCCAGCTCAGTGTGTGTGTGTGTGTGTGTGTGTGTAATGGATAGTCATGGGAAGGGAGGGGACAATATTGTGAAAGAGTGGCTGACTGTTGTCAGTTTGAATGTGCACGGGACGCTGCATCCAGCCTATGCGTGTGCGCCGGTGGAATATGTTTGTGTGCGAGACAGATTTGACTCCATGCTGTTGGTCATTTGCGTGACACTCTTCTGCTTAAATCTCAAACACAACACAACTGAGCTGAGCTCCAGAGAGACACAACTCACGCACAAGCACTGTTGACCTTTAACATGCTAACAGCAGATATTACACATCATATACACAAAATACTCGTAATACATTATGTAACACACAATACGCCATATTTTACACATAAATGCATACATTTTAACATTTCCCAAATATTACTTTTGTATACACCCACACACTACAGAAACAAGCAATAAAAACACTTGCACATGACTAGCGTCCTCTGGTTTTCTCTTAACTTCATCCCTCGTGTATGTATCTCGCCATTAGAAGACAAAGTAATGTCAGATACAAGGCATCAGATATTATTAAGTTCTTACAGTCTTTTATGCATATTTTCCGTAGTATTTTTTTCTAAAAATGTGGTGTTATGGACAATGCAGCTAGATACTGTTCATTTTATATATATATACATATGTATATATGTATAGGTATTACCCAAAAAATTAGAATATGGTAAAAAAGTTCATGTATTTCTATAATCCAACTAAAAAGGTGCAATTTACATATTGTATAGACAAATAATGTGCAAATCAATATATTTCAAGCTTTTATCTGTTTGAATGTTGCTGATTTGGACTTACAGCTTAAGAAAACCTCAAATTTAAAACTAAAAAAAAATAGAATATTTAAATCAATCAATTTCAAAAGGACTTTAAATACAAAAAAATCAGGCCTCCTAAAATAAAATCTTGCATCTGTACTTAGTACTTGGTTTGGGTCCTTTTGCATGAATGACTCCTTAACCCGGCGTGGCATGGATGCTACCAGCCTTAACCCGGCGTGGCATGGATGCTACCAGCCTTAACCCGGCGTGGCATGGATGCTAGCAGCTTTAACCCGGCGTGGCATGGATGCTAGCAGCTTTAACCCGGCGTGGCATGGATGCTACCTGCTTTAACCCGGCGTGGCATGGATGCTACCTGCTTTAACCCGGCGTGGCATGGATGCTAGCAGCTTTAACCCGGCGTGGCATGGATGCTAGCAGCTTTAACCCAGCGTGGCATGGATGCTAGCAGCTTGTGGCATATCTCAGCTGTTATGGAAGACCAACATGCTTCCATCGCAGCCTTGAGCTCTTCTTTATCGTTTGCTCTCTTCCCGTTCAGCTTTCTCTGACGATGCCCTACATGTTTTCAATGGGGTTCAGGTCAGGTGGGTTTGCGGGCCAATCCAGCATGGTGATCCATGGTTGTTGAAGCAGGATTTTGTAGTTTTGGCAGTGTGGGCAGGTGCCAAGTCCTGCTGGAAGATGAAGTCTGCATCCCCATACAGCTGGTCCACTGAAGCAAGTATGAAGGTCTCCAAAATGTCCTGGTAGACGGCTGCATTGATGCTGGACTTGATGAAGCTCACAGGTCCATTCCTTATGAAGTCCTCCACAGGTCTGAAAGGTCCTTTCCTGACCATCTTCTCCAGGCTGCTGTCAGCCCTCCGGCTTCTACACCGTTTTCTTCCACACTTCTTCCTTCCACTTAACTGTCCATGAATGTGCTTTGAGACACTCTGAGAACATTCAGCTTATTTTCTATCACTTTTTGTGTCTTTCCACCTTGTGCAGGGAGTCAATGATGGTTTTCTGCACAACTGTCAGATCAGCATCTTCCTCATGATTGTGAATTCTTCTAAACCAAGACAGAGACGTTTTAAAGGCTCAGGGCACTTATGGAGGTGTTTTGGATTACTTACCTGATTAGAATGTGACACTCTGAGCTACAATACTGGAGCTTTTCACAGTATTCAAATTTTTTGAGTTTTAGAATTTGAGGTTTTCTAAAGCTGCAAGTCCTAATCAGCAACATCCAAACAAATAAAAGCTTGAAATATATTGATTCACATATTATTTGTCTATGCAGTATGTAAATTGCACCTTTGCACCTGTCATTTTAATGAGGCTTTTTTGTCTCCATAATCTCTCCACTCAGGGTCGACTGCTGGTAAAAACTGGGCGAGTCCAACTTGGCGAGAAGGTTTTGCGGGATGCGGTTCAAATCCACAGCACCTCCCACGAAGCGTGGAGTGGCTTGGGCGAGGCTCTGCAGGCTCAGGACTCCAGCCAGGCTCCGGACTGCTTCTTGACTGCATTAGAACTGGAGGCCTCCTGCCCCATCCGCCCCTTCACCATCATCCCAAGAGAGCTCTGAATGGCTTGAGCAAAGAAGGCTGGAGTTTGGGTTTGGGTTAAGAAACTGGTCTTTAATTAGACAATGCAATCATAAATAGTATTTATTTGTTTTAAATTTATACTTTGCTTCAGTAAGTACTTTAAGTCTGTGTTTTCTTCTAATGAGGAAGATAGGAAATGGATACCAAATAATCATTAATGCTGTAAATGCAAGCATAGTCAGCAGGTATCCCATGTTAAACCACGATGCTTTAAACTTCTCATGCATTACCGACCGAATAAAATTATTCCGTCCGGTGTAAATGGGGTTAGTTTCTCCACTGATTAGCCAATCAGATTTAGTTAAGGGTGAAATTTCAAAATCTAAAGACAACGCTTCTTTTAACCCTTTAAAAATCCAGGCTATTTTGTGTCCTCCCTAGCAGCGCTAAGCTAAGCTAACTGTGTCACAAGACACCAACATTCCTCTGATTTCCACTGACAAATTTGCAATTATCATCAATTTTCTCATCTAATATTTATCAAGAAACATCAGCATGCTTTCTAAAAGCACATCCATCATGCATATTTTCAGCAGAAGTGTTTTAGCTAACGTAGTCTTTTTATTCCTGTCCATTATTCCGACAGCAACTGATTGTAATGAGCTAGCTAGCTTTTTAAGGGTTATTTGAAAATCTATCAACCTGGACGCAAACCTACAAGCTGATTTCAGACTTGCATTGTGGAATATTTACGATAAAGTCCATCCGCTTTATAACCAGTTGTCTTTTAAACATACCGCTTCCTTGCAGACTTTTTACTTCCCGACCATATTGACCATGTTTACATGAGATTTTTCCAGAAAATACGGTACAATCATGTGGTTTTCTTTAAAGGGACCAGAAGTATTGGTATCGATACCATAAACCACTGGTATCGTATCGACATGAAAAAAATTCGGAATCGCACATCCCTGGTGTCCGGTACAAGTCCGCGACAGCTCTGAGGTAGAAGAGCGGAACGTTTGTTTGAATACTAAATGATATAAAAGACGACTATTACTAATTATTTCCAGAGCAAGTCTGAAAGGAGCTTTAGTGTTAGCAATGGAAACCTGTAACAGGCAGGTGTTAAAATCCGTGATGAAGCTACTCTGACTGGCTCTGCAGCATTTTATCAGTTTAGTTGTTTAAAATAAAGCTGGAATTAATCTCACAGTCAAACGTTAACCACCCAGTCAAGCAATCACACTGATAGAGTTAATCAAGTAAATAAGTCAGGTCTCAGAATTAAAGCTAATTAAGCTTCTCAGTAGGAGAGTCTCTGCTGAGGACCCCTTACTAGTGGATTAATTATAACTGAACTAAACTTCAGAAAACAACTGGAATGCACTAACAGTCCCCGCGTGTCATGGAATTGTGATTTTAGATCTTTAAACCCAGAGAAGAAACTCATTTTTAACATATTTTTAAAGAAATAAAAACAGCCATGCACACTCAAAAATAGAGATACGAGACACTTTCTGACCGTTTTTTTTTTACAAATGTTCTCTCAAAAGTACAATATTGGTCTTTATGAGGCCAGAAGTACCTATATGCTATGAAAAAGGGTCCAAAGTAATATAAAGTACAAATTTATACCATTTCAACCCTAAGGGTACCCGCAGCATTGAAAAATGTGTGTAGCTTGTACAATAATTATAAATAGTAGTACTTCTATACAGTAGGATAATTATAGGTATTATATTGTGATTTTCATAATAACCAGTAATAATTACATGTATAATTATATTTTGGCCTAATACTTTATTAGCATCTTTAATTGTTGTCATAATCTCTATTTTATTGACTTTTATTTATCATTTTTAATTGGTTTAAATTGTACTTTATTAACTCATACAGCTTGATAAGGAACAAAAAAAATGGACCAGGACCAAAGAAATGTCTTTCAGACAGGAACACCCCCAGCAACAAGCTTTGTACCCTTTTAAGTACAAACTGGTACCTCTATTTTTGAGTGTGTACGACACAATTCACCAAGCTCTCTGTAAGCATGCCTTAAGCAACTGGTGTGTTGCAACTGTGGACTTAAAGTTCACGTCTGATGAGCAGCGTTTACTGTCCGGTCTTTTGCTGTTTTTGTTTTGAACACAGAACGATGTGAATTCAATTATCCGCTTAGTCTTAACTCTAATGGATAGGTTTCCACTCGTAGAGGTTGGCCTGAATTTAGCATAGTAGCCACTTTCAGAGCAGTCGTAGACGTTTCTTTATTAAGTGGACAAACGGCAGCAATTGTCCTGTATTTTCTACGATTTCCCCGTTTGATCTGTGAACAGGGAGAAACAATCATGTATAAAGCTAAAATTTTCTTTACTGTGTCTGCAGTTTCTCTCGTGTCACATTTTTCTCTGCTTATCACAACGGGTGCGATGAAACCTTAATAATAAAAAGCCAGTTTGAGCTCTTTATCACACCGCCTATCCGAACTGATTAATCATGAGGAAAAGCAATATTTTCAGCTGCTCATTCCCATTGGCGCTACGCTTTATACAACCACAGTGCACTTGTCAAGCTAATGTGAACTGTCATGGAAACGTGGCGTGCTGTAGAGCAGAAAAACACCATCCTCATTCATTATTCCTCATTTAATATCCTGTCCAATTTAACACATTGATTAGGCCATTTTTTTCTACGTATCCCATGTCTGAAGGGCTGCTGACTTTCAGTAACATCTATTTCTGATCGGCCATGAACATCTTTTTTTAGACATTGATACATGAAAATATTTAATGTTAGAAAACGTGGAAGAGGTTGAGATCTTTGCTGATAAAAGTGGGGTGAAAAATGATTATAATGTTGCGTTAAAAGTGCTGTAACTGAACTGTAAACATCTCCTGTGGAGTTATCGCTAATTGAGATTTATTTATGTTGCATTTGTGGAGAAAATGAGCGGAAAGGGTTCAATCACAAAGATGTGCTGGTTACATCTAGAAATAAAATGTGCTGTACACTGTTTTCTATACAGTCCTCAAAATGATCCATACCCTCCCATTAAATACGGGGAAAAAAAATCAGCTGTCAGTTAAATAAATTAAAATTGACAAAAGTAATGATAAATAAAAATTCTATGAAAATCATGACATTGATTTTGAACAGAAATATTAAAAATAAACACACAATAAATAAAATAAGTAAACAAGCATGATGGGGCTCCAAAGTTAAAATGTTGTTGAGCTTTAATCACTGCAATCTGGTGTTTTCTGTAACATTCAGTAAATTTCTGCACCTTTTGACAGGTATTTTGGCCCAGTGTCCATAAGCAGGGTGTTCCATTTGGTCTGTGACAGTTTCGTTTATTAATTTTTTTCCAATTATTATTTTCAACTCCAGTTAAAAACAAATATTTGATTTCACTAAATCATATTTTTTAAAATTTTTATTTATTATTAGTTTCTTGTTATTTGAATTACTATTGTGAATTTAGCCTTTTCTTTAATGGAAGGATATGAATAATTTTGAGTCGACACCAGCATCAACTTTGATTAAATGTTTGATTTTTTTTTTCTATGATCATGTTGATTGATGCAGCCTTTATCTGCATCTTTAAAAAGGCACCAAATGATCATTTTCTTAATTTGTAGCTGTGTTGTCATCCAGTAAACTTTGAGATTTTGCATCTTCATGGGTGTGTTTGTTTAAAATGATCCCTCTGGGTTGTTGTCATGTTTGTTCTCTACAGTAGGCGACTCACATGCACGTGTTTTCTTTTTGTTTTGACTCATCTGTTCAAAATGCTCTCAAATATAAACAATGGCTTTTAAAAAATCACTGCTGGATGCTGCATCTTCACCTGCCTTGTCACTTGTGACTAATGGACATCACTTCCGAGTGCCTAACCACATTAATGTGAGCAGTGGGACCGGGCTGCCGGCTTATGTAATACTGCCAGCACAGTTTTCTGCCTCCCCCTCCTCCTCCTCCTCCTCCTAGCTCTCCCTCTCTGTGTCTTTCTCTCTCCCAGCTTGCCTGATGTGATGTGATATGGCTTGGTTGCCTAGCAGCCATCCCCTTGTTTGAGTAACTGGGGAAGCGGAGAGATATCTGGCTTTCCGAGCAATACACACTAGTAAGACGCGTACAGGCACGTAATACCCCCGTTGTTTGGTTTTCCAGACTTGACAGCGTCTGTTTGATGTCGCTGTTGCCATGTGAGGTATGAGCCAGCTGTAATCAATGTCTCGGGCTCGTGGAAATCGATCTGTTATGTGAAGAAGCCCAGGAAAAACTCTGTTTCTTAACCAACTACGCTCTCACCCACACAGCCGTCAGGAGTTAAATAAAAATCCCTCATTCATCAATACTTTGAATTTAAGCGCAGAACATATCGATCACTGTCGCCTCTTCACAGCCGTCCGAAAAAAAATCTATTTTTACCTCCTTCCTCGCTCCCCAGCTTCTCCCCCCGCTCCATCCTCTCCTCATTAGCACCGTGTGAGACACCTACACAGGGGCTTCGGGCAAGGGCGTAACTTTGGGTCCATCGGGGTCGACCCCCAAAACAACACAAAAACAAACCCCCAAAAAAACACCCCACCAACACAAACAAAAAACAACCCCACACCAAAAACAAAACAAACCCAACAAAACACCACCCAAACAACCCAACAACCCCAAAAACCACCCAACAACAACAAAAAAAAAAAAAAAAAACCCCCCAACAACAACCAACCAAACGGCCAACCCCCCAAAAAGAACCCAAACACACAAACCAAAAACAAAAAAAACACAAAACAACCAAACAACAACCAAACACACACCAACAGATCTCCCCACCCAACAAAACAAAAAAAACAAAAACAAACAACAAACCAACACGCCACAACAACAAAAATCACCACCCAAAAAGGAGGACGCGAAAGAAAGAAAACAACGACCTCTCACAAACCACACAACCCAACCCATACACGCGACCAGGAAAAGGCGATCAAAACGGGAAACTTCAACTCGAAGGCGCCAGAGACAGCTGGAAAAACAGTCTACACACCTAACAGGAAACTACCATGGGCTTTGTTAAAGCAAAATAAACAATATTCCAAAAACTTTGGGGAGCTTCAGTTCTTCTAAAATACCCTGACCACATCCTGTCTCTGGTAAAGTAGCCAACACTTGTGTGTGTCTGCTTTTAAGTGGTTACTGTGTTTTCCGACGTGCGCTCTGTCCGCGCGCTATGAGTGCACAGATGAAGCGCACATGTGCGTATATTTACCTCTCTTTGGCCAATCAGTTCTTTTTTTATTAAGGTTGATGTCGATCATCAATGAATCATGTCGTCTCTCCACCTTTTCTTCTTTACATTACTGTTGGTCTTCCGTTTCCCTTCATCCATCAAGCACAGCAATAAGAAAGCGGCTGGTATGGGTAATACCAAATACACGGCGGGGGAAGAGGGAGGGGGTGCGTTACAATACCAGATGATTAAAGGGCTGTGTTTTGCTAGAAAATATTGTACTAAAAAAGAATTAACAATATGTTCATAAAATCAGAATGTTATTAAAACCGAGTGTTATTTTTTAGGGGTTATATCACCTGGCTCTATTATTGGGGGGTCAAAACCCCCCTATCCCCCGTGGAAATACGCCATTGCTCGGGAGATGAATGGTCTAATCCCAGAGGGGAAGGAGTGAAATATTACGTGGTGTGCTCACATGCACAATGAGAAGCACATGAACACACCAGTGCTCGGATGCATGGGCGCACACACACTCGTGCACGCATGCCATGGTCTTGACGGCTCTGTAAGAGGAGACAGATTAATGGAGGAAATGGCCCGCTGCAAAGCCTTTCACAATGACAACGGGCAGATGAAGCGCCATCACCGGACACACACACACATGCACGAGGTTTTACTGTTCGTGCATTTGCTTCAGCAGCATGTTTAAGCAGTGATCAATAACAAACAGGTAAGTGGTCGCGCGGTGTTGATTCTGCCGCTGGGTTCACGTGGAGGGCACGGGCTGGGTGGGGCTGAAGCAGGACGCCAAGAAAGAAAATGAACCATCACTGACGGTGTCAAAAGGAGGCCATGGAGTCACGGATGGGTGAGGGGTGTGATGGAGGTTATGTGGATCAGATGTGGCTGCATAATCTGATTTATAAATTAAATAAGTAGGCGCATGAACAGCGGATCCCCAAGGTGAAAAGTGTTGGAGCACAGTTTGATCTTACGCTTCCGAGTGCTCAGATGTTGAGAGATTTAACCCAGTGAACTGGTTTAAAGTAAAGAACGAGTGCGGGGATTTGATTCTAACATTAGCTGACCAAAGAGTTTACAACAAAAAGTACGCAAAAGTGCAAAAATGTATCACGGTTTGTACGAATTAAAGGAGTAGAACACCCACAGAGTGATGTGCCTTCATTTTCTACACATCCTCATGCTGAACAAGACTCTGGAGCACTTTTTGACTATCAATCAATCACTTTATTTATGTTGAAAAACAAACAGTCTCAAAAGTGCAGCACAAAAATAAAAATTTCAAGAAAATGAATAAAGTCACAAGAATGATAACAGAAAATATAAAAACCTAACCATTAAAAGTAAATAAATAGGATGACTGGATCACGCAATATTAAAAACCATGGAATAAAATGTGTCTTAAGATGAGACTTAAAACACTCTACTGTGGGGGCTGTGCTGACATGGCATGGCACCCCTGGTTTTTAGTCTTGTCCTAGGCTAAGCAGGAGCTGTCCCTCAGACCTCAGTGCTCGCACCCTTTTGTACACTTTAATGAGGTCTGTAATATAAACTGGTGCAAGTCCATGTAAAGCTTTAAAAACGAATAACAAAATTTTAAAATCAATCCTAAATTTAATGGGCAGCCAGTGCAAAGATGCAAGAATGGGGGTGATGTGATCACGCTTCTTTGTCCCCGTTAAAAGCAGTGCTGCAGCATTCTGTGCGAGCTGTTTTACTGGTAATACCAGCATACAGCACGTTGCAGTAATCCAGCCGACTTGTAATAAAAGCGTGCACAACCTGCTCGAACAGGTTAAAAGATAAAAACAGTTTTACTTTCAATAAAAGACGAAGATGGTAAAAGTTTAAAATCATTGTATATCATATAGTCAAGGCTGGTGACCCTGGGGCACAGAGTCCCTCAATGGTCCCAGTTCCACTGCAGCATTTCCAAACAGGATAACCTCAGTTTTTCCATCATTTAACTTTAAAAAGTTCTGAGCCAGCCAAGCTTTGACCTCACACAGACAGTCCAACAGGGGTGTCAGGGGGCACAGACTGCTCCTGGATAAAGGTATAACTGGCAGTCATCCGCGTATAACTGAAAAGACACTCCATGCTTCTTAAAAATTTCTCCAAGTGGAACAAGATAAAGAAAACAAAATGGGTCCCAGGATAGATCCTTGGGGGACTCCAAGATATCTCTTGAATATCTCTGGCGCTTGAAACGTAAAGGTCCATAAAAGTCCAAATACTTGGCAATATTCCTTCATACTGCTCGTCCAATGTAATCCAAGTGTCCTGAGTGGGTAGCGTCCATAATTTACTGGAAACCACATCATTTAGTAGATTTTTATAGCCTCAACAGTAGAACATTGCACTTTACCCCCCTCACAGTTGACATGAAGGTAAACTTGACCTATTAAGGGAGACACACCAGTCTGATTTTTGGCCGTCTGGTGTCGTAGAATTTTCTGAAGTCTGGGTCGGGAGTCAGTTTGTGTGTTCTGTGCCGTCGGAAATACCGTCGGCGTTCTTTTCAGCCGATTGCACACACAGTACCATGTTCAACCTTTGTCTGGATTGCAGACCTTACCCTCACACAGCAAGATAGAATACAGTTACAGTCGTCTTCACTGTTGTTTGTATTTGTTTCAGACCTCCAAGAGAAACATTACAGTTAGTTTATGTGTGTTTCTGTGGAAAAATGTGTGATCTGTTTTCCCAAATGCACCATTCTCTGATAATTTGTGCTTACCATTACCAAGCAAGTATACTTTAAGTATACTAATTTTAAACTTTAAATAAGACAGTATACGCTCAGTTTACTTTTTATGTACTTATCAGAAATATACTTAGTTTACTCGGCATTTACTAGTAAATATACTAGCTTAACTTATTTAGCCTATATTTATATTTAAACTTTTGAACAATATACTTTAATAGTAGTACATTCATAGTAAATTTTCAAACATACTGGTTTCTTTGATGCTAAGAGTTTAAATGTTACTGGACCAGTCAAATAAAAACACCTGAATCTATTTTTGACAAAAAGTTTGTAATATTTTTTTTACTCAGCATTAAATGTGGAGTAGAAGTACAATAAGGCAATTTTCAGTATATTTCAAAATGTATTTTTAAACACTTAACAGTGGACTATAAGTGTATTGTCAGTAAACTCATAGCAAACCTAAAAGGTTCCTTTCTGTATACTGAAAAATCTACTTCATTGTTGCCAACTTAGCGACTTTGTCGCTATATTTAGCAACTTATTTTCAAAAAAGCACCTAGCGACAAATCTCGTGACTTTTCCTGGTGATCATGGAGACAGACATTAAATGGTACTGCACATGCGCAAAATTGACTGTTTGGTTCAGTGATGTCATTCAGCGACTTCTGGTGACTTTTGGGTCAACCAATAGCGACTTCTCTTGTTGAAGAATTGGCAACAGTGCTCTACTCTCCTAAACTAAAAGGGCATTGAGAAGTTTACTGCTAGAAAACTAACAGCATACATAGAAGAATACTTTTAGTATACTTAAAAGTGTACTTTGTAGGAGTAAAAGTAACCTTAAAGTTTTAGTATGAGCAAACAGTATACCTAGAAGAGTATACTTTCAGTATACTTTAAAGTGTACTTTCTAAAAAAATAAAAGTAAGCTTGAAGTTTTAGTACGAGTACACTCACAGTATACCAGAAGATTACTTGACGTGTACTTAAAAGTATACTTTTAAATACTTAAATTGGGCCAATTTAGTCCCAAGAAGTACACTTGTTAGTATACTGGTAGTACACTGATAGCAGTGTACTAGGTAAATAAAAGTACACTTGAAGGGATATACTTTAGTATATTTGAGTATACTTAATGACATGTACTTAAGGAATACTTCTTTTTGGTAAGGGTACACCCAGGTGTTGTGTTTCCATTGGTGCAAAGTGCTCACAAGGAAAAGTTAGGTGCAAATTAGCACATAGTTTGTACTAATTTCTAATCTGTTTGCACCATGTTAGCTTTTACTGTGTGCAGAAGTTAATAAAAGTTCAGTTTTCCAAACAGTGCAGATTTTTATTGTGCAGCAAAAACAGCCAAACAATCCTGTTTAATGACAGAAAATAACGTCTGTTTAATCTTTTGCAGACTGCTGCGACACCACCACCAGTCTCATGTTTGGGGCGTAGCATTAGCCTAATAACACTGCAGCAAACAGCAGCATGGCAAGCAGTTAGTTCTCTTCCATCAGTCACTCCTGGCTCACCCGATAGCTTTCCAGTTTTCACGGTTCATGCGCGCACACACACAAACACACACAGCAATGGTGCCAGCACCATTACCCACTTAAACAATGACCCCCTTGTTTGCTAACAGCCGTCTTTGGAGCTGATTAAACTTTTAAATGTAATTTATTAGAGGCAGAATGTCACCCCGATGCATCTGTCTGCAGCTCGAGGGGGTAAAAAGATACCCGCTAGCCCTCCCGGTGTGTCACATCTCACTGTGGCTAAACTCCTCAGATAGCAAGTCATCACCCTCAGCGTGGGTAGCGGGGGTGAGGGTGACCTGGACGTGGATTGGGCCCTCACGCTGCTGGCTGAAGTTTCTAAACGTGGTCATGTTTTACAGCAAGGGGTGGACAGATGATTGACCCTGAGAGGCTCTCTGATACCGCAGCACCATTTTGGTTCAGGGTGGTGTCATGGATCGGACAATAGCTGCACTGTTATTTGGCTGAAGCTCAGCTACTGATAATAGTATTTGCCCCCACCCCACTGTTGAATTGTGACTATTTTTAAGATAGCACACATTCTTGAGGAAATTCCAGCGGTCTGCCTTCGTCATCAGTCTGGAATTGAGACACATTTTCTCAGCGTGTTGTCCAGAATTAGCCGTTAATTTGATGCCCCTGACTCTAGCCCAGCAGTGGGGCAGAGTAGCAGGGTCACCTATTGTTATATCCTGCCAAAAACACAGATTTAAACTCGATCCTCA
The DNA here is from genome assembly GCA_023101725.1 of Atherinomorus stipes. Taxonomy (NCBI): domain Eukaryota; kingdom Metazoa; phylum Chordata; class Actinopteri; order Atheriniformes; family Atherinidae; genus Atherinomorus; species Atherinomorus stipes. Next base: position 113,073 of record JALJCO010000798.1, on the reverse strand, counting down.
CTCATATGCCCCACAACACCATGACTGTTGACAGTGGGGTGTATGTTTGTGCTGCCTGTCCTCACACCAGATGTTCTTCCAGGCTTTACATGAATAAAGTCACTTAACCTGCACAAGTTCCATCTTAAATCAGACTTTCTACCACCTCTCAAATGAAAATCTGAGCAGCTACGTGCATCTCTTTCTTTGTGACCTCTACTGTGGCGTACACTGACCAATCTCTCTGAAGGATTTAGCTCAGTGTAATTCAGTAAAACGTATATTTCCAAGGAAAAAGCGAAAGCTGCAGATCTGAATGTGTCCTCATGCATGTTCACAAATTTGCAAATGAGTTTTTAAGAAGCGAAGGATCACGAGCGCATGTTTGTGTGCGCATTGGTTGCATTGCGCGGCTTCGTGCATATCCTTTGAAGCAATGAGTGTCTACGAGGGGGAGCTTGATTGACAACGGGAGAGCGGGTGCCTAGCCGTGCCTGTGGTGGAGGCTGGCTGTGGGAGATGGAGGGTGTTAAGTCGTCAGTATGAGGCATATGTCAGAGATCAGCGCTGGACTGTGGAGATCACTGAGATGCGAGGGGAGGAAGGGCACCGAGGGTTGTGAGAAACTGAGATTACACTGTGGGCTTGGTGCTGTGGCCACCGGCAAAATGGCTGATCTTCACACACAAACACACACGTCCACATCTCTTTCATAGCGTCTTCCTCACGAACACTGGATGCAGACGTCCAGCCCTGCGCAGCTGCATTTAAAGCCTCGTGTGAATAAAATCAGCTCCTTCTGAGGGTAAAAATGTGCCTCATTGTCTCTAAAACAACAACAAGGGAACAAGGGTCCAGTTGTTGAACCTCTTTAAAGGGGAAGTTCAGTTTTTCTCAACCTGGATCTATTTTCTAGCATGAAATACGTTCTTTACTCACCCAGACAGTTTTGGTGAAACCTAAATTCCTAAAGGAAATATTTCTTCTTTTTTTCCCCAAATTTCTTTATTGCGTTTCCGCAGACAGCTTAACAGGGTACATTAGTTTCACAATGTGTCAAGGCATCTGCTTTAAAAAGGAAAAACAAAAACTTGTACTAATAATAATAATAGGGCAACTCAACAAGAAGCCCTCCATCCCCCCCAACAACCCATATCAGGTGAAGTTACCAAACTGATACGTAGCAATATATAACATAAAGGACAAGGAAATGACAAGTACAGCAAGATACACAGATATATTAAATTGACAAGGATGTTAAGAAAAGGTAAACTTAAAATAAATAAGTAAAAATAAAAATAAATATGTTAAATAAATGTTAAAGATGACTTCATATTTCTTTCCAGCAAAATGACATGTTGCCTCAAATAGGATGTTGCCTTACCTTAGCACAGATGTACCTGCCGACCGGCGGCTCCTTGTTAGCTCCTTGTTAGCTCTCAGTAAGGTCTCAGTTTGTAGCAGAGCAGCACAACGGCAGTTTTTAGTCAGATAATAGCAAGTCTAAGCGTGTCTTACCTTTACCCGCCGCTTAGGAGGCTAATCTTTGTTAGCTCGTCAGTTTCGAGTTAGCTCGCTTAGCGTTTAGCCCAGAGTACATCAGCTGCAAATCATTTGCCCCGCGGCCGCGCTGTACCCATTTTAGTATTTTCAGGGATTGACGACACACGTGACACGGCAAGATGGCGACGGAGGGACACGCCCAACTGGCTTCACATTTCTCTATTCAGAGATCGGATACGACGTCCATATTTTCTCCAGCCTTTGCATGTACCCGCCTCACACCGTTGGACCATTTTAAACCAAAAAAAACACATAAAGACATAAAAACGAACAAAGACAGACTAACTTTAATGCACTTCAATGGACGTTCAAGCAGAGAATGTCAGAGTGTATTGGTTATTGGTATTGGATACCATTCTGTTTATTACACTGAAAACATTTTCTCAAATACATACAGTTGTATACCACAGGTTCCTGAAACACCCTCAGGTTGTATTTTCATAAAATACCTCTTGACTTACAGTGTATTCATAACATTTAAGAGCCCTTGAGCAACACTTAAGAACAATCTTCACCTGTCCTAAGGGCTGCTCTGTCCGGTACGCCCGTGTGGACTGGAAGTGGTGGGATATATTTTGTCCTTACAACAAACAAACATGCGGCAGATTGATTGTTCGAGGCTATTTTTAGACGATCACATATGTTCTTTACTTGGAAAAAAATCTGTGGAAATTCTATATTTGACCATGTCCTGCCACCGGCTACAGCAGCAAACCTATAAGAGCGTATCTGGGTGGGCGTCTGGGGGCCATTTGACCAGCCATTCATCTGCATGCCAGGCTAGAGACAGAGCTCTGACACCTCCTTTTTTAAGTTGATGAGGTGTAATAAACTGCGACATACTTTGAACATTAATATTAATTTGAAACTGTGCATCTGGTCTATAAATATTCACTCCTGCTTTTGGTCTTCATCACATCCCAGAATGTGTGGACTGTGAAGTACTTGGCTAGTTAATGTCTTACCTGCAATGTACAACAGTCAGAGCTTTGTATTAGTTTTTAAAAAATATAAGCCAAGCTAACAGCTACAAGAGGAGCATCATTTTTTTCCATCTAAGATAAAAGAAATCTCAGAAATTTTTACACTGACTCACTCTTGAATCAGACCGTGATTACGACATTTGTGGCTTTATTTCAAGCACGTAAATATATTGCAAAATGATCCTGGTTACCACCCAGGGTTGCATGTGACGTGGACTCTAACGGTGTGATGCAGAAGTGATGCTTCAATCTACAATTTACTATTAATTTGATCTAATAGGAAACTTTTAAGGTCTGAGTAATATGAGCATTCTTCTCATAGCTGTTGGTTTCGTTTCTGCATTTCCAAACCGAAAGCACTCAGACCTCGACTATCGAAACTACTTGATATAATCTCACAGTCTGAAGGAAAACGCTTCATTTGTGAACATCATTTGTTCACCAAGCGTTAAAATATTTGTTACACTCACCTGCTGCTGAATTAGCTTCACCTTTCTTGGACCAGGTTGGACCCCTTTTACCTTTAGAAATGCTTTATTTCTTCTATGTCAGGGGCCTGCAGAGCCACGATCCTGCGATTTTTAAATGCGTCCCTTCTCCAACGCACCTGAATCAAATGAAGGGCTCGTTACCAGGCCTCTCCAGAGCTGAAGGAAATGTGCATGAGGTTATTTAGGTGTGCAGGATTGTCGCAATCTAGGACCGGACCACCCTTGATTGATGTCATAAGATGCGTTTCCATTAAACCTAGAATTTCGCAAAAAAAAACTCAAATATTGCAAAAATGTTTTTACGCTCTCATGAGGCGGTTATGGAAATACTGACGTTTTTTTCCACATTTACACGCCATCAGACTAGGGCTGTGCGATATACTGTTATGATATCATACATGAGAGATGATATTTACACATCTCGTTATATCGCAGCATTAGCTGTGCTAATTTTTTTGCTTTATTTTTTCATAATTTCCCAGCTGCACCTCGACTGACTACAAAGGGATCACCTGACTATTTAATAAAGGTGGGAAAAAATATCGATACACTGAAATATTGTGATATTTCCATATGCCGATACCATATCTATATTTTAAAAAAGGATATAGATCTATTTAACTAATGAAATATCCTGAGAAATCGTTTTGTTACGAAATCTCATGAGAATTCACAAAATACCACGAGATTTCATCATTATGTTCCAAAATCTCATGATATTTTGTGAAATCTCGTGAGATTTTGTAACAAAACAATGATATCTTGCAAGATTTCATTGGTAAAATAGATCAATACCGCATTTTTAAATATAGCGATGGTATCAGGATATGAAAATATTGCAATATTTCATTGTATCGATATTTTTTCCCACTGTTTTCAGTTAAACTGTCTGGAGGACGATCCTCCCCAAGACTTTTACATAGAAATCATTTAAAAAAAGACAACTATCTTTAATTACTTCAATTTAACAAACATTTCTAACCAATGTTTTGTCAGTTCCATCCCTGCAGTGGATGATACCTTTACGCTAAACATGTTTTAACACTAAAAAAAACAGCTATTTGATATTAAATGAAACTTTCAGACAAATTAGGGTAAAAATACCGATATATATCGTATATCGCCATCTATAATAAATATATTGTGATATGATATTTCCGCACCAGAGTGCGAATGACTGCTCCAAATGAACCATAACTGTGGAAGCAGGCCGAGTGTGAGTGCGGCCGAACTGATCAGGTTTTTTTGATAGCTCCATAAAATGTGTTGATCCTTTATCTCTGCGTTTATTTTCTATTTTGCTACGAGACAGGCTCGTATAATTCACGCTCTACAATCAATACAACGCTGAGCTAAAGCTTGATGTAGCGGTCTGTAATCTCAGTGTTTAAACTGATAGCCTGGCTGGACAAAGAGGGGATGAATATAACTCTCCACTCCCTCAACAACTGTCAAACTGGCCGAGGCACAAAATTCCTGCTTCTTGGCGTCAGTGTCTCACTACAAAAGCAGCGCTGCTCAATAAAACCTGCCTCTGAATTAATCCACAATTGAAATAATGAAAACTCTTTAATGTGTTTGCTTTTATTTGGGCGCGTATGGCCTGCTGCGCGATAATCCGCCGCTACATTATGCTCCACACTGAGGTGATCCCTAATCTCCGCTGCTCTCCGTGTCCCCGGCATTATTGGCCGCGCTTGTTTGTTTCGTTTGACAGAAAGAGTGAGCATGTGAAGTAGGTAGCGATAAGAATAGCTGTTTTATTGTGTGCCACTGCCTTGGCCTCCTTATAGTGAATGTGTTATCTGAGGGTGCAGCATGCCACACTAAGCTATGTGCATATGACGCATGGCTGAGCAGCATTCCTCCTCCTGAGTGCAACGCAGGCCAGAGATAGTAGGAAGGCAAAGCAGCCTGACTGCCAACAAAGAGGCAGAGAGGACGGAGAGCAGGAAAGAGGAGATGAAGGGAGAAAGCATTACCAGGAACATGTAGTTAAGTGGGATGAAGTACCCTTTGTTGCAGATAAGATCGTCCTGCTTCCCAGGCTGGCGTCACTAAAGCAATTTGAGCACAATGAATGTAACTGATTATGTTGGTAGCAGACAAAAAAAAAAACAAAAAAAACACTTGTCCAACTAAGAAAAGACTCTTCCCTCTTTCGTGCGGTCATGATTTTACTGTTATTTTATAAATACAGCGGGGTCATGAGGGATGGGGGCCAGGAAATGTCCTGGGATTACGGAGAAATGTTGTGGGAAAACAGGCTAGAAGACGGTGCTGTGACCTCCATGTCGGAACATCTTCCAGGAGGGTTCATAGGCCCCCGGTCCGGGCGTCTTCTGTGGAATACACACAATCTGCTTTTCATTTTCATTTTTAGTCTTCAGGAACAGCAACCATTAGATATCAACCGTGTCAGATCCATTTACGATGAGATGTTATGTCTTTTCTGCTTCCTGTTACGTAATTGCACGGTGCTCCATTTTACATGCACGAATTACCCAGATCATAACTAATCTCCTTAAAATTAGATGATCTTCCATCAAATCCAGGATGGGATCGTCATGAATCAAATTTTATAATGATGAGAATACCTTTTACTCACTCATTGAAAAAAATGTAAATGGCTAAAATGCAGATAAGCTGATATAAATATAAAATATGAACTCACTGAGTGGACAGGGTGGAGGCGGGGCAGCGTGGATTTGAAGCAGGAGGTGATGCCTTTTGCTGGTCTGGTCTGCGGGCTGTAGTGGCATGGAGCTGGGCCGTCCCTCTGAGGTGAGAAGAAACTGTAGCTATCATGTGTCTATCTTCAGTACGTGTCGGATCAGGGCTGGCATGTTGTTGAGTTGCATGTCTTTACTCAGGTGAGACAACATGGGGGAAGCTGGCTTTTAAAATGTAGCACCATGCAAGAGTCTTCAACCAGCCTTCATTGCTGTTTTCATTGGAAATGAACGCGTACTGATTTATTGTAACATGAACACTACCAGTCCGAAGTTTGGACACACTTTCTCACTGGATTTAAAGGAATAGTTCACCAGCAGAATGATGTAACTTTATTTTCCACTTCCCCTCATGGTGAGCAAGACTCTGGAGCACTTTTTTAATATCTCAAATGCAGCCGGAGATCAGGAAGGCTTCTCGTTTCCCCCCAACTTTCATATAATGGAGTTCACTGGGGTCTGAGCCAAAAAGGTCCATAAAAGTCCACAAAAACTTGGTAATATAGGGATTATCACGCTTACCGGAACTTACCGGTATTTGGACACTTCCTCTTCCGGGCCATGTTAACGACAGCCGTTCCTGCTCTGTTAAACTGTTTAAATCGGATAAACTCCAAACATATTTAAGTTTTCATTCCAGACTGAAGTGATACTGGATCAAAAGCTGGATCAAAGCGATCGATTCGCCGCGGTGAAGGGCCGAACTTTATAAATAAAACACACGTTTGTTTGTCGCCAGTGGGGCACAACACCGGCACTTCACAGCATGCTAGCATTAGCCAGCTAGCGTTTACCGACGTGCTTAATTTTGTGCGTCTTAAAACACACAAACATCTGAAAATCTGATCTGTACCCCCCCGTTTCCAGTGGAACTGGGGACTGCCAAAAAAGGAGACGCTTTCAGATGCTTGTGTGTTTTCAGCCGCACAAAGTTAGGCACGTCATCAAGCTGGCTAATGCTAACCTGCTAACAGTAGTCCGCCAGCTACTACTCTGTTAAACTTTGTAAATCGGATAAACGCCAATGCCAAGTTTTCATTCCAGACTGAAGTGATGCCAAAGAAGAAGTGGATCAAAACCACCGATTCGCCGCGGTGAAGGACCGAACTTTATAATAAAACGACACACGTTTGTTTGTGGCCGGCAGTCTGCACAGTCGTGTTGGCAGGTTAGCATTAGCCAGCTCGATAACGTGCCTAACTTTGTGTGGCTGAAAACACACAATCATCTGAAAACGTCTCATTTCTTGGCAGTCCCCAGTTGTTCCACTGGAAACGGGGGGTACAGACCCGATTTTCAGATGTTTGTGTGTTTTAAGACGCACAATGTTAAGCATGTCAGTAAACGCTAGCTGGCTAATGCTAGCATGCTGTGAAGTGCCGGTATTGTGCCCCACAGGCGACAAACAAACGTGTGTTTTATTATAAAGTTCGGCCCTTCACCGCGGCGAATCGATCGCTTTGATCCAGCTTTTGATCCAGTATCACTTCAGTCTAGAATGAAAACTTAAGTATGTTTGGAGTTTATACGATTTAAACAGTATAACAGAGCAGGAACGGCTGTCGTTAACATGGCCCGGAAGAGGAAGTGCCCAAATACCGGGAAGTTCTGGTAAGCGTGATAATCCCCTATTCCTCCATACTGCTCGTCCAAAGTAATCCAAGTGTCCTGAGTGGGTAGCGTCCAGAATTTACTCGAAATGACGCCATTTTTAGAGCCTAAACAGTACTACATCACATCTCCTGCGAGCACGCCGATGCGCGTTCACGAAACTACGGATGCCGCGGCAGACGAGATCACGCGTTCTCTTTTTCTTTCTTTCTTTGTTTTGAATCAATATCCAATCCCTCTTCGACCCTCTTGTGTTTGTCCCGGTTCGTCTGCAGCTCGGTCGCTAAAGCACAATGTAAACAGCAAATTTTTCTTCTACGCTTGTATTATCCAAGAGTACCTAACTGTAGTTACAATGAACGACAAGAGTGCCGCCATACATCCAATCCATACAGGAAGTCTCATGCGGAAGTTAGTTAAATACTGCCAAGAGTAACTGTCTGCAGCTTGGAAGCAAATGCCTATGGTGTAGTCTGGTGGTTAGGGTTAGGAGAAAGGTCAGGGAAACTTCCGATTGAGACTTCCAGCGTGGATTGGATATATGGCGACGTACCGTGACTGCAGTTGGGTCTCTCTTGTATTATCGGCAGAGTAGGTTCTGAACGCCGAGGCTTCCGTAGTTTCGTGAACACGCATATGCGCGATTCGCAAAAGTAAGATGTAGTACTGTTTAGGCTCAAAAAATATACTAAATGTCGAGAAAGTTCTGGACGCTACCCACTCAGGACACTTAAATTTCATTGGACGAGCAGAATGGAGGAAAATTGACAAGTTTTTGTGGACTTTTATGGACCTTTTTGGCTCGAGCCCCGGCTGATGTTGATGTCTGGGTCAAGTGCCTTCTACTATACATGTCAGTGTTGCGCAGTTTAAACAAGAACAAAACATCCATCTGAAAAGAGTCAGGAAGACTGGACTGGAAATTAATTAAAGGGCATTAATGTCTAAAACCTGAGAAATCTTCAGAAAGCCTGGAGGACTGTTGGAAATGACGGGTCAAGACTTTAACACAATCTTGCAAGGAGCTTATTTTATAAAATTACTTAAAATCATCAACCGTAGCTTATATATAAGTTGATTTGACAAAATGACCAAACTTCTCACTTAGTTTTTCTACCACGGTTGTGTGGTGTAGGTTTCAAGTTTACCTCGAGGATTTTCTAAGTTGCCCCATTTACAGTAAAATACCAGATAAAGCAGGTACCTCGTGTCATTATCAACAGCCAAGCACGAGTTATTCTTACAGTCTGGTTCAGGCTTTTCCATGCGCACACAGGCTCCATTCATACCACAGTTTGGTCGGTAGAAATGTTGCTGCATTCCACAAATGCAAATTAGGAAGGAAAACACAGTCTTCACATTTACACAACAGGAATCTCTGTGTGTGCAGAACAATAAGGAAAAGCCAGGAGGAAAAGCATGTCACCATAGACGGCCTTTCTGGCTTTTTTTTTTTTATAATAATGACTGTTATATGTGTAACTATATCATCAAAACAGTTTACAAAAATACCAGGAGTTTTACAGAATAGAGGAACAAAAGTGGCAATAGTTTCACAGTCGTAAAGGTTTGGTCTTTTCGGCAAACCAAATTACTCTGTAGTTTTGATTTAGAAGGAAGTAAACCCATTCAAACAGTGGTTTCAACTTGTTCAACACCATTCAAAAACACAAAGATAAGGACCAAACATGGTGTCTTTTCTGTTCTTTGGATCAGGGCTACAGTAGCAACGTACAAATATTTGTCTATTTGACTGAAACCGGTCTGTTCAGAGGTTCCAGCTGACAAGTGTACATGGATCACAGACTAAATGATCCCATCAGTTTTGAACACGCTATATGTGTAATGTGATTCTGGCTTCCTTTATGTCATCAAATACCTGCACGAACAATTTAATGGCTGCTTATCCCGAGAAAAAGAAAAATCTGTGTGTATACGACGCATTTTTTTTATTCAGAAGTGAAGCCACAGTAGACAGAATGAGGCTTCACCTCATCTGTAAACTAAATCTGGCCATGTGGCACGTTCCTGCAGGGCTGTGCAAAGGTGTGCTTGAATTTTACAACTTGACTGTCAACAAATCAGAAAATGCAGGTTTTTTTCTTTGTTTTTTCATGCTTGGTCATTCATAAGTTCATTAATAAGAGGGAAGATCTCTCAGCTACATTACTGTTTTTTTTCTAACTTTACTTCTGATGTTTTTTCTAATAATACAAGACATTCTCAAGTACTTCATGTCATCAAACTGTCTTCAGCTTCAGGGTTGCTCAGCTAAGTCTGTCTTTAAAGACGTTATAGAAGATGTTTCTTTCAACAATTTTTGCAATATTTGGTAAAACTGGGTTAACCCCATACGCTATGATTAACTAAAAGCTTTAAATATATAAATATTAGGGCTGGGAAAAAAATCGATACACTAAAATATCGCGATATTTTCATATGCTGATATCATATTGATATGTAAAAATGTGGTATCGATCTATTTTACTAATGAAATCTCGCGAGAGTTCATTGTTCAGTCACGAAATCTTGCGGGTTTTCGTGAAATCTCCTGAGAATTCACCGTTATCTTACAAAATCTTGCAAGATTTCGTTGGTAAAATAGATCAATATTGCATTTTTGAATCTCTATATGAAATCTGCATATGAAAATATCGTGATTTTTGAGTGTATTGATTTTTTCTCCCAGCCCTAATAAATATTAGGGCTAATAACAGTAACAGCTGTGAAAGTTGGACTGAAAAACATCCTCCAATCATCTCTGCGTTCCTTAACTTTTTCATTTATCTACTAGCTCGTCAATCACTTTTACTACCGTAGTAAGAGTAATTGACGTAGTGTCTCACCATAGAAGACACTTATGTGGTAAGACACACGCATCCTATGCAGTGTGAAGGATTATGGGTGTTTGACCAATGCAAACAGGCCAGTATAGTCCTCCACCAAGCGAACGCCGCCGAGCTCTCGGAGATTCTGTGTAGGTGGACCACTTATTGGTTGATAGTTAGCCATTTACATCAATGAGCAAATTTCACCTCAAAGTAAATATTTGTCCACTATAATTTCCGCCTTTCTTGGCAGAACACGGGTAACAGACCAGATGCAGATTATGTTTCAACATACGCTCTCATTGTCGCAGCTTGTCAAAGATACATAACATGAGATTAGATGATTTCAGTCCAAAGACTTTACACTGCTTGTTAGTCATATTCATTTATGGATAAACACATATGTGGCAGGTGTAAAAATAGTTATATGTACTGAACCTTATAGGTATTTGAAGGAAAGATGAACTGTGTAACGACCTAATACAGCGCTTCACTTTGTTGAGGAGGCAAAAGTGCAACTAAATTTAGACTAAAGACTAATGAATGAGCTGTTGCCGGGTAGTGCCCACAGTGTTCAGATTAGAGTTAATCACAACTCGTGACATGAGCGGCGACTTAGTGATTCATAGATATTTATGAACAAGTAACAAGTCATTACCTAATGATTCACTGATATAACTGTCCTGCCAATTAGTTAAATAATCATTTTCCTCATCTGAGTCTTAGATGTTCAATTAAACTAACACATCAGTTTTATACATATATACACACACACACACATGAGTTTGAAAAAATTAATTTGACAAAATAAATAATAAATAAAAAAATTATGAAAATTATGGCAATGATTTGAATTGTGGTTCAACAGAAATATGATAAACAAAAAAAAAAAAAATTGAACAAGTAAAACAAGTGTGATGGGGCTCCTGAACTAAAATGTTGAGTAGCAAAGAGACGATCTGTAATCAGGTGTTTTCTGTAACGTCCAATCAGACGTCTGCACCTGTTGACAGGTATGTTGGTCCACTAATCAAGAGCAAGGTGCTTTAATTTGTCTGGGAAAGTTTTGTTTGTTTCTTTGTTTTATGATTATTTAAACCAAAATTCAAAATCAATCAATAATTTTACGTAATTATTACTTAATAAATTTTTATTTATTATTACTCTTGTCAGTTTCTTGTTATTTGAATTCATATATACTGTGTAGGTTTGATTTTTTTTGTTGTTGTTGTTTTGAAAACTGTAAAATTAAAAAAAGGCGTTTTCTAATTTTGTGAATTCCAAAAAATGTCTCAAATTTTATTTTTGTATTTTTATTTTTTTTTAAAAAATCAAATACATGCTAGCTGTTTGTTTTCTACGGAAGAGGATTAGGGCCACTAGAAAAAAAAAAGAATTCTGAGAAAAAAAGTCAGAATTCTGAGAAAAAAGTCAGAATTATGACGTTTTCAGAAGTCAGAATTTCAGAAGTCAGAAAAGTCAGAATTATGACTTTTTCGGAAATTGAAAAAAAAAAAAAATCCTGAAAAAAAACTTTTTTTTTACTGTTCTGGAAAAAGGTCAGAATTCTGACTTTAATCTCAGAATTCTGACTTTTTCTCAGAATTCTGACTTTTTTCTCAGAATTCTGAGATTAAAGTTTGAATTCTGAGAAAAAAGTCAGAATTCTGACGTTTTCAGAAGTCAGAATTTCAGAAGTCAGAAAAAGTCAGAATTCTGACTTTTTTCGGAAATTGAAAAAAAAAATCCTGAAAAAAGTTTTTTTTTTTACTGTTCTGGAAAAAAGTCAAAATTCTGAGATTAAAGTCAGAATTCTGACTTTTTTCTCAGAATTCTGAGGAAAAAAGTCAGAATTCTGCCTTTTTCGGAAATTGAAAAAAAAAAATCCTGAAAATTTTTTTTTTTCTACTGTTCTGGAAAAAAGTCAGAATTCTGACTTTTTTCTCAGAATTCTTTTTTTCCTAGTGGCCCTAATCCTCTTCCGTATGTTTTCCAATACTCACCTCTGAATGGAAAATCCAATGACCAAATACACCGATCCTTTCAGCTTCAATACAAATTTGCATCTCCCTCTGCATTCGTGAAAAATACCAAGCGACTATCATCTGTTAACACGAAACTCCAGCGTCATACATGTTGTATTTCAGCCTGACTTGGATGGTTTTGTGGATCAAAGGGCTTTTTCATGATCTTTTCTAATGTGGCTTGGAGAAAATACATCTCATTACCAGTAATGAAAATGCATCCATTTTGTTAATGGCTTTATAATTGATAATAGCTCCCTTCAAAACGTTGGTCCACAAACCAGCGGCCGCATCCATCTTCTATACAGTCTATATACGTGACATAGTTCAACCACAATGCCGAAGTTGGATCAAAGCCCGGAGCTCATGAAAAGCCATTGTCACGGGCTTCAACGTTGATACTGTAGATATGTGAAAGATGCACGAACAATGTATACCAGGTCTATTTCTGGGATGCCATAATCACAGTTTTTAAGACCTTCTGTGTATCATTTTACTTCATGTTAGACGATAAATTTACAACTTCTGCCCTCAGATCTGCCGTGTAGTCACATTAAAGCTTCATCTGTCTAAAAGTCTTTGCCTTTCACTTCTCCTTTCATCTCACCCACTAACACACATACTGGTCATCATCAGCGGTGTGCCATGCAGAAATAGCATCGCCCCTCCTCCGCCCTCCCCAGACATAAAACTGTCGCCCTGTCCCTGAACACGGGATCAGCCTTTCGTTTTCAGTCTCTAATTCTGAGAGACGCAGTCGTCTTTTCCTCCACCCTGCTTCTGCAGACATGACTCTTACCAGTACGTGCTATTTGATCCCAGTTCACTTGATCCTCAGCAACTGGTCCGTCAGGCCCCCACGCACCTGCCCGACGCACCCCGAGGTGCTAATGTAGGTGTGTTTCGGAGGAGTTGGCGGCCAGCAGCGCAGCAACGTGCCTGCGAGGAAGTGCGTTTGAGCCAAATGATCTGGCCTACTTTCTTACTGTGCCACACCACGTCATTTTTCCTGGGTGGCGTAGGTAACTGGCACGTGCTTTAAACTTTAAGCAGCATTTAATCTGTGTATTTGGACCTACTTAGTTTCTTGGAAGTAAATAGGACACATAAGCATTGCAACAGTTTAATTACACCAATTAATATTCATGTGTAAACTGCAGAACTGTGCATTAATACAGTACAATGGATCCTCCATGAGCACACTACGTACCCCCCAATTATGATGCAAACATGCTAATGGTTACAGGGTATAATGTTTACCACCTTCTCAGGTTTATATTAGCTTGTAGCTATGCTAACATCACTAATTAGTGAGTTGTGGACATTGTGAGTTGGGATGGGTTCCTGTTTCTGCAAAAACTCCAGTTTTACACTGCAAAAGCTCAAATCTTACCAAGTATATTCTTCTCATTTCGAGTCCAAATATGTCATCACAGTCAAAATAACACAAAATCACCTAAAGAGAAACATTTCAGTGAGATAAAGGAACTTGTTTTGAGGCAAACGCATCTTATTTCAAGAAATCTGATCAAGAAAATTTCACTTGCTCCATTGGCAGAATTTTTTTGCTTTTCTTCTTGTTTCTTGTGCTTTTTTTTATTACTTATTTTAAGTATAACCAAATTTATTTATTTATTTTTTGCTCGTGCAGTGTATTTTTTGTCTTAAAATAAAAATAAAAACCTAACATTACTAAAACTAAGAAAACATGAGACTTTCTCAGATTATGGGTGAGGGACTTGAACCTTACATTTTCTGCTATGGTTACTAATAATTTGGGTTTATGATGGATTTAACAGTTTCGTTAGCCGTATGTGTGTTTTCTAGTATTTTCTTAAGGATTCGAAACAGCTTGAAGCAAGTCAAGTGGACTGGTTTTAGTTTCTTGAAGATGTTTCACTATGCACTGCAAAATTCAAATCTTGGCAAGTAAATTTTTTGAATTTCTTGTCAAAATATCTCATCACACTAAAAATAAGACAAAATTACCTAAAGAGAAACATTTCAGAGAGATATAGGAACTTGTTTTAAGGCAATGCATCTTATTTCAAGAAATCTTACCAAGAAAATTTTGCAAAAAAATTTTAAGTAAAAAAAAAAATCTTGGCCGCTCTTAAAATAAGCTTATTTTTTTATTTTTTGCTTGTAAAAAAAAAGAAAAATCTATTGGTAAATTCAATTTAAATTGTGTTTTTAAAGCAGGGGTGCTATCCTACAATTTTCAGAGCATGCCCTCTCCATCACACCTGAATCAAATGACCAGTTCTCTCATGTGCATGTCATTCAGCTCTGCAGATGCTGGTAAAGATCCATTTATGTGATTCAGTTGTGTTGGAGAAGGAATGCAACCAGAATGTGCAGGATAGCAGAGTCTCTCACTCAGCCCTCGTAATGGCGTCTAATTCAGCATCAGTTTTGCATCCTGTCTCTTCATCGAGCTCTACAGTATCTGATCAGTGAAAGTCAGTCAGATGTTGACTCTTGTCTTATCTCTTGCTGTGTCTCTTTCTTTCTCCTCCTTTCTCCCTCTGATAATGTCCCCTTGGGTTTCCTTGATAAATCAGCCTTGGTTGATATCCAGTTGCTAGCTTTTGGCGTGAAGCCACAACGTGAAATGTTCCTTTTAAGTAAAGTGCCAGGACTGGGAAAAAAAATGGTTAAGTGTGGTTTATCAGCCTTAGGACGATGCTAGACATCTCCAGGAGCCAATGTATGATCAGTTTGAGTCGGTTATCACCTCTTCCCCCACCTACAACAGCATCGTTTCAGCTATCCGAAAGAGATTGACAGTAATGTTCACACTTAGCCTCAAGTGAAACTGTGAACGGTGGTCAGTTTAATGAGACCTCATGACACTCAGTGACAGTTGCAGACTCTGCCTTGTTCCATCAGAGCTGAAGAAAGTCTGCTGAATGAGAATAAAATGTTTTAGCTCTCCGCTAAATACCCATGCAGACACAAACAAAGCCTTCTATCCATCTTATGCGCTCGTTTTCTGCGTATTCTGGTCAATTTTCTACGGAAGACTATTCGAGCCACTGAAGAAAACATATAAAATTCTGAGATTAAAGTCAAAATTTTGACTTTTTTTCCAGAACATTAAAAAAAAAAAAAAATTCTATTTCTGAAAAAAAGTCAGAATTTTTCTCCGAATTCTGACATTTTTTCAGAAACTGAACGACAATCTCCCCCCTTTCTTTTTTTAATATTCTGGAAAATATCAGAATTCTGACTTTAATCTCAGAATACTGCTTAAAAAAATAAAACATAAAAATCTGCTTTTTTTTTCCAGAAATAATGAAAAAAAAAATCTGAATTTATTTATCTATGTATTTTATTTATGCTTTTTTTTACATTCTGGAAAAATTGGAAAAAAAAATCTCCCAGTTTTATTTTTATGTTCTGAAGAAAAGTCAGAACTCTGATTTTTATCTCACAGTTTTGAGTTTAATCTCAGAATTCTGTCTTTTTTGTCATAAGTCTGACTTTTCTTTCAGAAACACGGTGAGTTTGGGTAAACTGGGACACTTTCTGGAAATGTAACTTCAACGTAAATTCTGATTATGAACCAAATATCCACGTCATCAGAAGCTTTTTGCTTTAATCTCATGCTGCCCTACGATGAGCTCAATGGTGATTCATATCAGTATCATCATAGCTGATGGCGACTTGCAAAATGAACAAAAAAAGATGCTCTTGTGTATTTAACGGGTGTACAGATCACAAACATCTACTGTGCAGACTTTTGTTTCATCCTGAGAACGAACATTATCGTGACCTCGTCCATCGTCGACATGTTTGCTATTGTCTGAATCTCATAGGTGAACTCTGCACTGCCCCCTAGTGGATGTACCCCCTAACAACCATACCGTCATAAAAGAAAGATGCACGGGAGTGTTTGCTCAGTGACATTTCCCTGCTGATTTACATCAGAAATGAATGATACTTGACCGTGACCTGGATGACATTCTGTTTGGGAAAAACAAACAGCATTTCATCTTTAAACAGCTGGTCCAGATTCATGACTGTATTCTTTACATGATGTATAAACGGATTATCAGTTAATCTCGAGGGCACCATGGGAGTGTGGATTAAATTTAATCAAAATCAACCGTACTGTAGCCCAATAAGAAATGTCAGGGGATCACCGATGACACACAAGGAACCATCTATGTTCAGTGCACCATGGCAACCCATCAAACAGCTGTTCCTGCGCTGTGTTTTCATTCGCGGTGGTAGTTGGGATCAGTCGACTGGCATCTGTAAAGCAGGTTGCATTAAAGGAATAGTACACCCACAGAAGGATGTGTGGTCATTTTCTTCTCACCCTCACCTTTTTTAATATCTCAAATGCAGACGGAGATCAGACAGGTTTTCATTTTTCCCCCAACTTTCATATAATGGAGTTCACAGGCGACTGAAGCAAAAAGGTCCATAAAAGTCCACAAAAACTTGTCAATATTCCTCCATACTGCTCGTCAAATGTAATCCAAGTGTCCTGAGTGGGTAGCGTTCAGAATTTACTCGAAACGACATCATTTTGTATATTTTTATAGCTTAAACAGTAGATCATCTAGCTGCCGCGAAGCGCATCCATGCAAGTTCACAACGGAAGCAATGACAGATGAGATCATACGCTTTCTTTTTCTTTCTTTCTTTGTTTTAAATCAATATCCAGCCCCTCCTGTTTGTCCCAGTTTGTCCGCAGCTCGTTCACTCTTAGCACAACGTAAACAGCGAATTTCTTCTTCTACGCTTGCATTATTGGCTGAGTACCAATACCAACTGCAAAACAAAAGGTCAAAGATAAAACATAAAACTATCTGAGGAGGTGTGGAATGCCAGGGAAAAGAGGTGGTTTTTAGGAGGCTCTTAAAACTTGACAAGGAGGAAGCCTAACCAGCAATGGGAGTGAATTTCACAACCTCGGGCCGGCCACTGCGAAGGCTCTATCACCTCTATGCTTTCTCCGAGTTCTTGGAACGGTCAAGGGAAGCTGGTCAGCAGACCTGAGGGACCTGGTTGGAGCATGAGAATGCAGGAGCTCGGAGAGGTAGGGAGGGGCAAGGGCATTTAATGCCTTAAAGCAAATAAAAGAATTTTAAACTGAATCCTAAAAGCAGCGGGTGGCCAGAGCAGTGAAACCAGGACAGGAGTGATGTGTTCACGCTTACGGGTGCCGGTCAGTAACCTCGCTGCTGCATTTTGGACCGGTTGCAGCCGGGACAAGTGCTTTTATGAGGAGCCAATTAAAAGAGCATTGCAATAATCGAGGCGTGAAGTGATAAAAGCATGTATTAATATTTCAAAATCATGCAACATAGCTATCCAGGTTCAACAAACTATCCATTTGGACACCCAAGTTAGTGACCACAGGCTTCAAATACTGGTCCAGAGGGCCCAGATGAACTGGAGACGCATGGCGAACATCAGGGCTAAAAACAATGACCTCAGTCTTGCTTTCATTAAAGTGAAGGAAGTTCAGGGCCATCCAGGCCTTCACATCACTGAGGCACACCAAAAGATTATCTAAAGAAGCAGAGACAGAGTCGGCACGATTTACCGGGACGTAGATCTGCATGTCATCTGCATAAAAATGAAAGTAGACGCTGAACGTTGTGGCTTCCTTAGCGTTGTGAACTTACAGGGGCGCGCTTTGCAGTTCTACTGTTTAGCCTTTAAAAATCTACTAGGGGTGCACCGATTGCAGTTTTCTGGCTGATCACCGATCGCCGATCTTTAAGAAATCTGACCCACCGATACCGATTTTTGCCGATACCAATGTTTCTTGAAAACTGACAGCAAATATCTTCAAAACACCAATTAAGTTTTATTAACAAACAATTCCTGGAGTACAATACAAACTAGTTTTAACTGCACAAGCTACTGTTCTTAAATATAAATGAAAAGTTTCAAGCATTGCTGTCCAAACTACAAAAATATAATTCCCATTCCTTCAGTCTCATTTTTCACATTATTAAACACAAAACTAGCTTAACTGGTTGCATTTCAAACTGGCTTTGAGCTTCTTACTAAAAAATAAAGTTCACGACAACATTTAGCTTATTTTGCTATGCATATAATAAGGTTTAAGTAATAAATAAAATAATCTACAAGACAAACTAACAAAACTTAAACCACCAAAAGTGACTTAAGCAGAAGTAAATACGATCGGTAGATAAGATCGGTTTTACATTTATTGATCGGCCGATCCCCGATCCCCCAAAATGAAGGAAATTGGAGCCGATCGATCGGCTGGCCGATCAATCGGTGCACCCCTAAAATCTACGAAATGATGTTTCCAGTAAACTATGGACGCTACCCACTCAGGACACTTGGATTACATTGGACGAGCAGTATGAAGGAATATTGACAAGTTTTTGTGGACTTTTATGGACCTTTTTGCTTCAGTCACAGGTGAACCCCATTATATAAAAGTTGGTGGATAATGAAACCCCCCCCCCCGGATCTCCGTCTGCATTTGAGATATTAAAAAAGTGCTCCACAGTCTTGCTCAGCATGAGGGTGAGTAGAAAATGAAGGCACATCATTCCGTGGGTGTACTGTTCCTTTAAACCTACCAGACAACAGGCACGTAAATCTGCAAGTTCTGCAGCAGTGATTATAAGAAGAATCACTTTTATGATCCAACAATCTGAATCTGAAAACCTCTGGGATTAAGAACGTAATTCAGACAGGCTTGAAGACACTTCTTTGGGGGTGTTTTTTAAATTATTTTAGGGGCGTCCGAGCAGCTCCAATTACCTAAAAAGCATAAAAAGCAAAACATGTAAATCTAGGACACACAATCACTCCAGAATGGAGAAAATGAGGAGATTGTATCACTACTGTGTAGGCTGAGGACGACTTATGTCCTCCATCTGTGAGATTCCTCAGCTTAAACATTTAAAACACCTCGTCTCTGATCTGCTCAGGTGTGCCGCGATCTTCGCTTTCAGATGACTTCGCTGCCGGATTTATGCGCCTACTTAACCTTTGACAAAACGGAAAAAAATAATGTCTTTAAGTCTCTGTGACACCGCTAATAGTCAAAAACTGCTCTGAGTGCTACAGTAATAACACCCTTGGGGTTTCTTAGCACCCTTCCTTTTCTGTCAACACTCAGCAGCTGCCAGCAAGGCTCAAATATCCACAAGCTACCAGCACGGACACACGGCGACGGCTGCAACACTCTGCAACACGAACCAAAGCGGACTGGTGCAGAGCCATAACAGGCCCTCAAATGATGCAATCAGACAGCCCGTGGGATCAGTTTTCTTTGACCCTTGTGCTTGTCATAACTAGCTCATCCACATTAGGTCATAAGTTGCTATCAAAGACGGTATATTGTAATGAAGCCTTTCTGTGGGCAATGGAAAGAGTGAATGCTCCCAATAACTGGTCCTGGTGACCAGATACTTACAGGAGGAAAGCTGATCCGCTGCACAGTCGACCGAAACATCACATGCCTGCATAAAGGAGAGGAGAGGAGAAGAGGATTGGCTGTCAAATAACCAAACTAAACGAACAATGAGGAGAAAAGTGCAAGAAAACGCTGCAGAAACTCACTTACCAAGTATAGTTTTCTCATTTCTAGTCAAAATATCTCATCTCACTCAAAATAAGACAAAATTACTTTAAGAGAAACATTTCAGTGAGATACAGGAACTTGTTTTTTTAAAACCAGAGTTGGTAATCCTGCTCAGAAACCCTTTTTGTTGTACTGGGTGAAATGGTCCTTCCATCCTGACAGTATCAGCACATCATTATTCATAAAAAGGGAGTAAAATGTCAGACCTCTGTGAGAGCTGCAGGTCCGTAAAAACTCTGACCAACCTCCTCCCATCCGCACCAAAAGGCGGGAAATGGTCATTCGCAACATATACAAAAAATAAATGGATGCCTTTATGTCTCGTTTTTGTCCCTCCCCTCTTCCCGTCCCCCATCTGGTCCCCATGTGACCCGCTATGTGCACCGTTCACTGTAAACAAATATAGCTAACGGACTGCTAACTGCAGCTGCGTAAAAAACAACAGAGAGGATTAAAGGAAACTTCTTTTTTCAACCTGACCTATTCTACGTTTATACGGCATTTACTCCCAAGTTCTCACCTTCCTGGAATTACATTGCGCCCTTTTACATCCAGTATGGCGGCAGCTCATATAAGACATCATCTGCAAACCCTCATTCACCTTTGTTAAAACACAAGAGACTTTTTTTTTTTTTTTTTTTTTCCCCCCTCCTTCGGGAACTTCTTCATGCCCAGATCTGTATAGAGGCTGCCCCATCTCCACCCTTATACTGTATGTACACCGAAGGGTGACTCAGCATAATATCTTCCAAAGGAGTCAAAGAGATGCAGAAACTTTACCGATGAGTAAATGCACGTATATACTCCTAGAAATAAGGTCCAGGTTTAAAGAAGAAAGTTATCCTTAAAGTCTTGGAGGTGTTGACGTTTGCAGTGTGACTTTTTTACACCGCAGAAGGAGTTGGAGGTAAGTGGATTAAAGCTTTTAGAAACGTGGTTTGTCAGCTGTTTACTTTCAAGCTAACAAGCTATCCACTCGGCTCTTATCGTTAACCTGCTCGTAAAACATCGGCTCACACGTCCCTGCGCTCTGACGGCGTGATTTCATCTGCTGGGTTTCTTTAAAATGTAGCTTGCTTGAACCATTTTTCCAACATTACCAACCTTGGCTTTAAGGCAATGCATCTTATTTCACGAAATCTTATCAAGAAATTTTTGCTTGTTCCATTGGCAGATTTTTTTTTTTTTTTTTTTAATTACAAGCAACAAAAAAAATAAAAATCTTGGCCACTCTTAAAAATAAGTAAGAAAGAAGATTTTATTTATTTATTTATTTATTTATTTTTGCTTATTACAGGCAATATATATATATTTTTTTTACTTATTTCAAGAGTGGCCAAGATTTTTATAATATTTTTTTTTTTTTTTTTTTTTTTTTTTTTTTTTCTTATTTTAAGCAAAAAAAAAAAAAAAATGCCAATAGAAAAGTTAAATTTTCTTGATAAAATTTCTGGAAATAAGATGCACTGTCTTAAAACAAGTTCCATTATCTCACTGAAATGTTTCTCTATAAGTAATTTTGTCTTATTTTGAGTGTAATGAGATATTTTGACTAGAATTTAGAAAAATCTACTTGGTAAGATTTGAGTTTTTGCAGTGAAGGAATGCGGCTGTGAATGATCAGAAGAGGAGAAAATGAGAGAGCAGGTTGGTGATTGCTCCTCCATCTTTGAGCTGTAAGGAGATGAGAGAGGGAAGAAGAAGGAAGGATTCAGCGATCAAGGGATGATTCATGAGCTGTCTGCTCAGCTGTGATCTGAGCGTTAAGCAGAATCTGTTTGTTGAGGGCTTACTTGCAGGGAACCTTCTCCACGGGCTTCGCTGTCAAAGCGTAGTCGCAAGGTGAGGTGTTGATGTGCTGGCACATGAAACAAAGATAAAACGTAAACGTCAAGTGTGACAGAACCACCGTGAGTTGTTTTATTTTTCATTTTTCTGTCTGTTCCCTGTTTGTTCAGGCTGCCAGCAGCAGGTTGCTGGTTTCAGCACATCCTCACGTTCTGCTGAAACTGCTGCTGCAGCCTTCTGCAGGACAGCGTATTGTAGTTTAAATAAGACAGTTATGGTAACGACGAAAATGTTGGTTTGATATGATAAAGATGAAAAAGTCATGCAGTGATTCCTGCTGTTATGTTGACTTTACATGTATTTCAGTTTAAACATCAGCCTTAGTCCGGCTAATTTGCCTCAGCTAGGACTTTTGTTCCTCCTTACGTCATCATACGGACTGGTATTCGCTTACTGGCCATTTATTGGGGGAAAAATCGATACACCTATATCTATATTTTTATATTCCATTTTATATTAAAATTTAAAAAATTAATTTTTTTATTTATTTTTCATCAATCTCACCTCGTTTT
The DNA here is from genome assembly GCA_023101725.1 of Atherinomorus stipes. Classification (NCBI taxonomy): domain Eukaryota; kingdom Metazoa; phylum Chordata; class Actinopteri; order Atheriniformes; family Atherinidae; genus Atherinomorus; species Atherinomorus stipes. Next base: position 90,911 of record JALJCO010000798.1, on the reverse strand, counting down.
ATTAAGTTACCTTTAAATCTCGCCTGATTTATTACAACCAGTTATATTTTTTCTTTATACACCGAAATCTCGCGAGTTTTTTTTTATTAATATAAAAATCACACCTTTTTCTCTTTTTATTATATTAAAATAATAAAAAAATAATATATTTTTTTTTTGTTTATTTTTTTTTCCCCACCCCCCCCATTTATTGTTGGATGTCCACATGTTCAGTTACTTCTTAACACAAATATTGAGTCAGCCAATCACATGGCTGCGTCCAAGCGGCAACCTCCATTGGCCAACAGTGAGGTCAATGTGGAAATCTGCTGAAAGTGCTGTAAAATTGTAGTTCTTTCTTGATCCGCTAGGGCAGGGCTCTGCAACCCCCACAGTCCTAAGAGACATTTTTTGCCTCAACCCAGCTAAATAAGTCCTTTAGAGCCACAAATTTTCCATATCCTTTGGAAAAAAAAGACAGCTTATCATTAAAAGTTGCTTTCATTTTAAAGGAATTAGTTTTACTTCTACTTTTAGGTTTTGAAATAAAAAAAAAAAAAACTTGCAAAAAAAAAAGAGGATAGACACATTTTCTTCAATCTGATTGTCTTCAATGGGACTTAACTGTAAACAAAAGGTTAAATAAATAAATAAAAATGAAGATGTTTGTGGGAAATTATGTGAAAAAAAAACAATTTCCAAGCTAATGACAAGAGAAATAGATTTAAAAACATATTCCTGGTACTTTTAGTGTCATTATGTTGTGGAAATTCAATGCAATTATTCCATGAAAAAAACTGCTAAAACCTGCAAATATGATCATATTAGTTTGTTCTTTATCATTTCTAATCAAAGTCATTGAGAGCCACTTGCAGCTCTCAGTCTGCAGCAAAGAAGCAAAATAGTGGTTTTTAGCAGCTAAAAATCAGTATTCACAATCTTCTTTTGGAAGAAATGCTGGGGAAAATTATTATGATTATGATTATTATTATTATTATTATTATTATTATCCAGACTGTAATCAGCTACAAATCAAAAGCCAGGCTTTTTTTTTTATTGTTGTGCTTGTCTATAATTATTACAATTACGATTATAATTATTTATTTTAAAGTTTTTCATTTCATTTTATTATCCATAAAGTTCTGCAGGTCTGGAAAGTAAAAATGGATTTATGTTAACATGAAATGTAATTGATGACATAAAACAGCACCAGTGCGTAAGAATGGCAGCCGTTTCTATTTTTACCTTTACTGTTACACTTCATCAGAAAATAAACATTACTGATGTGATGTTAAGGCTACTTTACGGCCCCCTTTGGAGACGATAACCGCGGAAGGCCCATGAGCTCGGTCACTGAAGCACATGTTAACACCACCAACTCAATCTGACAGGAACAGCATTACTTCATCTGCATGAGTCACATCCACGGACACACTCATACTGCGTATGTGCAGGAGGAACTACCACAACATGAAGCTATTTATTGAAAGAATATATATATTTCTCTAACATTTCCTTTGATTTATGGTCAATTTCATGTTTAATCAGCTGAAGTCATGTGTGAATTCTACCTTATCTCTGACTCCCAGCGTGACGATGTCAGGCCGAGGGCAGTTTTTGAAAGAGTAGGTTGCCTGGCGCGTGAGGAGCTCCTGGATGGAATCGGTGTAGTCATACGCTCCAGGCAGCAGCAGATCCCCCTTCCGTTCACCCAGGGAATGGGCTTTTCTTCTGCCCAAACCTTTAAAGCCATAGGTCTTCCTCACAGGGTTCAGCTCAGCTTTCTCGATGAAGTCCGGGATGTGATAGGCCCCTGGGCTGGGAGTATCCTGGAAAAGGAGACACGTTTAGGGATTACAATGTGAAAGGAAACTAGGAAAGAACTAATATGACTGTAAGAGCAAAACCAAACCTTTAAAATTCATGGAAACATGTTCAACTGGAATTGAAGGAAACTGAATCTGTTAACTGTTAACTGTTAAATGTTCCTTAACCTTAAAAATATGCATTTCTGGCTCAGTTTGCAAAGGCGAGGCTCGAGGGTTACAGTAGGTATGTAGGCGGTCACAGATTGCAACCAACACATCAATGACAATAGTCATCCCTAAAATTATTCATACCCTCCAATTAAAGAAAATGCTAAATTCACAATAGTAATTCAGATAACAAGAAACTAAAGAAACTAATAATAAATAAAAATTTACAAAATTATAATTTAGTGAATTAAATATCGCTTTTGAATTGAGGTTGGAAATAATCATTTTAAAAAAACCAAAGAAACAAAACTGTCGCAGACACATTAGAGCACCTTTCCCATGAACAGTGGACATAATACCTGTCAACAGGTGCAAACGTCTGATTGGACGTTACAGAAAACACCTGACATCTCAACAACATTTTAGCTTCGGAGCCTCATCATGCTTGTTTGCTTGTTTTATTTTTTGTGTGTTCGTTTTTAATCTTTCTTTCACACCACAATTTAAAATCAATGTCATGATTTTCATAGAATTTTTATTTATTATCACTTTTGTCAATTTCAACTTATTTCACCAGCAGATGATTTTTTCTGTCTTTAATTGGAGGGTGTGAATTATTTCAAGGACGACTGTGTTTGTGTAGGCAGGTGAGTGCCTGTTAAATCTAACAAATTAAGATTGTAAGACACCATTAAAATAAAAACAACAACTTAGTAACAGTCCCCAGACTCTCCCAGTTATTTTTATATGCTGTAACAACACAGCATCATCCTTGTTTAAGACTGAGAAACAGCATCTGTCTGCAGTGCAAAAGTCCACACATTAAATGAACTCTGGTTCATAGACCAGAGTCTTTGGTCCGCACCAGAGTTCGGATGGGCTTTCACACCTGCCCAAACGAAGCGGACTATCCGAGGAAACGAACTCTGGTCTGTTTAACGTGGACCAAACAGTTCTGGTGTGAAAAGGACCGAAGACTAAAGGCCCATTTATGCTCCCTTATGTACAAAAATGGCTACATCCATTTAATTGTTGCTGCCTTCATATTTCCATGTGTCTTCTGTGTTCCCACCATGATAATGCGCCATGCGCCCAGATAAAGATTTGATTCTACGACAATAGCGTTCCACATTAAAGGGGAAGTTCAGGATTTTTGACATAGGGCCTCATTTTCAAGTGAGCCAGAATGCTACTTATCACTGAAGACGGTTTCAACATATTTCATTCCGTTATTCTAGTTCCAGTGGGTCGCCAATGCTAATGCTAGTGCAAGTCAATAGGAATCTGCTAGCCTGTCATTAAAACCAATCTTATCCACTCCACAGAACATTCGAGGCAAAACATTTATAACTTCAGACTATCTGTGTAAATGCCGTGTTAACAGAATAATGTTACAAATAAAACTAAACCTGTGTTTCGTTGCATTTTGATTGTTGCTGCTGAGAAACTTTATAAAGTTTTACTTCCTGTATTTGGCAGCAGAGTGATGTCATCTGCTGCTACATGCATGAAGGGATCTGATTACACAAATATAAAGTCTAAAATATAGCCACGTCTGAAAGGCATAAGGATATGTCGGATTTTGAAGATGATTTTGAACTTTTTTCATCAAACTAACTGTCACCATGTCTCCATGAACCAGAATACACTGGCAAAGGTAGTAAGCTGGTAAGAAACTAGTTCCTTAGTATACAATGTAAAATTTGTCATACAAGGCTAATTTGACTTTTTTAACACCCGAGTTTACTAGTTTAGCACGACATTTATACAGATAGGCTTGCTGATTTGCCTCGGATGTGCTGTGGAGTGGATAAGATTGGTTTTATTGACAGGCTAGCAGATTCCTATTGACTTCCACTAGCATTAGCATCAGCAACCGCCTGGAACTAGAACAACGGGATGAAATATGTAGAAACTGTCTTCAGTGATAAGTAGTATTCTGGCTCACTTGTAAATGAGGCCCTATGTCAAAAATCCTGAACTTCCCCTTTGAGACTTTAGGGGGCAATAGAGAGCAAATATCTGAAGACTAAGAGTTTGTCTTTACATGGGCAGATTGAGCTGTAATCATTGTTCAGCTCAACCGTGCATGTAAGAGTAAAGAATAAGAGCTACTAATTAAAATCAACAGCCACTGGAAAGATGGGCTTGAGGGTTGTATCTTGCTCTAGTTGTGGTAGAAAGATGCTACTTCGAGACACCTGGTAGCCCTCTGGGCGAAAATACGTTGATAGGCCCTTGACGGCTTCAACTGCACATGTTGTTTATATGCCTTCAGCTAACTGGTACTTTAGAGGACAAACAACTGATTTGCTAATAATACAGAAAACTATCAAATTCCCACTCAATAAAACTGTTTTAACCCTGTTAACTTCCAGGAGCTACATTTATATGAATCTAAAAAAACAAGCAAGAACAACCATTAATGCTTTGGCTTAGCATCTGTGCTTTGAGTCTGCAGAGCATCACTTACAGTTTCAGAATGACAAAGTCAAACAGCTCGCATGTTTCACAAAGATTTGAAGAAGTAGTCCTAACAACAATGGAAGTGTACAGTGATTTTATATTCTGCAAAGAAGTGCAAGAACAAGAGGGCTACAAAGAAAAGCTCTAGCTAGGGAGTAACAAATTATTATTATTATTATTATTATTATTAAAGCAAAATGGGACTTTCAAAACTCATATAAACATTATATTTCAACTGAAATTGTGTGAAATCCAAACTGTTTGCTTTCTTGAACTGTACAGCCATTATTTAGAAACTGATGAAGGACAATGAGGACAAGCTGAATACAAAGAGAAGCTAGCTGGGGGCTAACAGGTGCTTCCCTGCTGAAAAAAACAACTAAGACCATCTTAGGATGGTTTTAGCTGGTTTATCGGGCTGGTTTAAGGTTTTAGCTGGTTAAAGGTTTTAGCTGGTCTTAGCTGGTTGATGGTTTTTTTTTTTTTTTTTTTTTTGGGGGTTTGTGTGATGTTTTTGTTTTTTTTTTAGCTGGTTCATATACTGGTTGATGGTTTTAGCTGGTTCAATAGACTGGTTGATGGTTTTAGCTGGTTCAATAGACTGGTTGCTTGTTTTAGGTGGTTCAACAGACTGGTTGATAGTTTTAGCTGGTTCAGTAGACTAGTTGATGGTTTCATATTTTTTATTTATTATTACCTTTGTCAATTTCAACTTATTTCAATGACAGCTGACTTTTCTATTATTATTCTCTAGGTTTAGACCAAAATTTGCCAGTCTAAATAATATATACTAATTATTAAATTAAACTAATTAACTTATTAATAATTTAATTTAAAAAACAGCTGCAAGCTGTATAAATGATGGCCAAATGTTGGATTAAAACATTTTTAACAGTCACTGATCAATGTACAGTGTCGTTCAGATTTAATCTAAACTTGGACGGCCCAAAACTCTCATTTTTAGACCCGTGGTAAACTGATTTTAGCTTAGACATCGAAGGACCATTAGACGTCTTTTACACCAAAAAATGCTTGGTGGTTGGACATTTGAAGTTTTGGTGTTTCCTATGTTGTATTAGGTCACATCATAGAGAAAAGGAAGTAGTTTGATTAGAAATTAATATATTGCATCAGATTCACAGTCCTCAAATTATTCATACCCTCCAATTACAGAAAGGAAGATTAATCAGCTGTTAGTAAAATAAAAATTGGCAACAGTTGAAACTGAAATAGACAAAAGTAATAATAAATAAAAATTTCTATAAAAATAATTACATAGATTTTGAATTGTGGTTCAACAGAAATATTAAAAACAATCACAGAAAAAAAAAACAAGTAAACAAGCATGATGGGGCTCTGAAGCTAAAATTTTGTTGAGTAACACTTTGAGGCAATCACTGCAATCAGGTGTTTTCTGTAACGTCCAATCAGACGTCTGCACCTGTTTACAGGTATGTTGGTCCACTCTTCATGGGAAAGGTGCTCTAATATGTCTGGTATAGTTTTGTTTGTTTAGTTTTTTTATGATTATTATGTACAACCACAATTGAAAAGCAATAATTTATTTCACTAAAGTATAATTTTTAAATTTTTTATTTATTATTAGTTCCTTGTTATTTGAATTACTATTGTGAATTTAGGGTATGAATATTTTTGAGGATGACTGTATATAAAATCTAACAAAGCTTTAAAAGCATAAAACTTGTCAGATTATGAATGTTTAGGGAACATTAACAGGGAATTTAACACACTTTGCCCACTTGGTAACCTGCATGACTATGTGGGCAACGCTCCGCAGTGGAGAGGCGGTGAAAACGCTGCAGTACGACACCTACTTTCAGTGTTCCCAGCCACCAGCCCCCCCGGCCACACGGGTCCACCTTGTCATCATCCTGCAGATAAGAACAAAATACAATCCAGAAACAGCAGGTGACCGTTCCTGCATCCAGCACATTGTTGGCCTCAGCCAGCAATGTCCTGATGCATCTCCAACACCTATCCTGCACTTCACCAGATGGCCCCTCCAACCATACTGGGACCCTTACCTTATCAGCCCTGTTGCCACCCCTGGACATGCCACCGACTTTAGAGATGACTTTGGTTTTTCCACACAGCCACTTCCTGCGCTGCACTCCCCATCTGTTCAGCGGGAGATCCAGTGACACCTGACCACCATTAAGGCTGGAAATGTTACTATAGCAGCAACTCTGCTACCACTGAATTTTTCAACAAGCTGGCCTGGTGCAGGGCTAAATTTAGACTCACACCAGTTTGAGAGTGAGAAACAATGGGAAGTCGGCAGTGGGGTAGATGGTGTAGCCTCACACTGATGTAAGTTACTGTTGGGCCCTGTCCCAGTACCCACCCTACACCCTACACCCCTGTGTGAAGTGCGCACTTGGCAGAAGTGCACATTAAAACCCTGTTTCCACCAGCGGGTCTGGGTTGTGTTGGGCCAGGTCGGTCCACGTACCCTCATATCCAACCTGACACGGCCTATTTTTTTGGTACCCTTCGGTAGGGGTACTGATCTAACCGATCCGGACCAAAGAGGTGGAGAAAAATTTGTTACTTCCTGCGTGACCTGGCGTAAAAAACAAAGCAGGGGTGACTCCTTTGTTTCTGTCACGTGTGGTGCGGTGCTTTGGTTAGAAGGCGTTTCCACGGCGATGATGTCACGCGATCACGTAGCAGAGCTGCCCAGTTAATTCTCCGCCTCCAGGGTAAGGGGACAGTTTGCTGTTTGGTAGGGATGTCCCAATCCGATATCAATATCGGAAATGGGTCCAATATTGAGCACAAATCCAGTATCGGATGATATCAGACTCCATCAAAAATCTCCGATGTTGGTTTTCCGATATGATCGGTCCATTCCACTCATTCTGCTCCAGCCGTTCTATCCAGCAGCGCCCGGATCCAGCATGCAGAGCTCACGTTACCATGGCAGCGTGTGCTTGCAAAGTTGAAAGGAGCTGGAAGATGTCGACCGTGTGGAAGTATTTTTCTTTAAAATCTGATAAAGACGTTGTAGCCGAATGCAATCACTTGATCAAGCCTTTTCTCACATTCCAAATTACATACAAGTAAAAGTATTAATGATTCATGCTGATATCGCATTGATATCGGTATCGGACAATACTGAAGGCTGCAATATCGGTATCGTATCGGAAGGGAAAAAGTGGCATTGGGACATCCCTACTGTTGGGACGCAATGTGAAATCAACACATCCATACCAAAAACCCACCCGACCCGACCCAGACCCGCGGGTGGAAACGGGGCTTTAGGGTTGGAGAGTGCAGGTAAGTGCGGGAAAAAGGCAGAACTGGGACAGTGATGGTTCCTCCATCATTTCATGTCTTTGCTTCCAAACTCAGCCTCATCTCTGTTCCTGGTGAAGAGACGTCATTTTCACACCTAAACAGAATAAAGTTCATTTAATCTGTTCTTGTAAAATATCTGTTATGAAATCCACACAAGTTTAATTAATAAATAAATGAATTACTGAACTAATTTATGTAGGTGGCTGTAGAATTTCACCAGTACAGGTTAAATAACTGTTATTGGTTAAATAACTGTCAGTTGGTTTTTTTTCAACCTGGACCTTATTTCTAGGAGTATATACGTGCATTAACTCACTGGTAAAGTTTCTGCATCACTTTGAGTCCTTCAGAAGATTTTACATTGAGTCGCCCTTCAGTGTAGGTCCGGTAAAATGGGGGAGACGGGGCAGCCTCTATAAGACATTATCTGCAGCAAAACTCGTTGATTTCATCAATACTTTTAAGTAGAATGAAGGAACGAACGAGTACTATTGTCCTGTGAGTCCAGATTTAGTTTTCTTTTAGTTATCATGGGGTTCTACACACTTTTCGGGGCCGCGCATTCACGATGTGCACTTCCGTAGTACAGCTGAGAAGAGCAGTTTGCTACCCAGACAACAACAAAAACACAATTTGCGAAACTTTGAACTGACAGGACAATAGTACTCGTTTGTTCGTTCTACTTAAAGCATTGACGAAATGAAGGAGTTTTACTGCAGATAATGTCTTATTTAGTGGCTGCCCCATCTCCACCATTTTACTGATGTACACCGAAGGACGACTCAGCGTAATATCTTCCAAAGGAGTCAAAGTGATGCAGAAACTTTACCGGTGACTAAATGCACGGAGATCCAGGTTGAAAAAAAAGAAAGTTATCCTTTAACTAAATGTATAATAATGATTACATTGTCTGCTCTGTGACTGTTATTGTTGCATAGAATGTCCATAAATGTCAATAAAAACATGTATGTCAGGTAAACAGGTTTCCTTTGTTAAAGACGCTGCTTCTCAATGGGACTTACCTGTGTGAATAAAGTTTAAATAAATATCAAATATAGCTGCTTTTATAAGTAAACTGATAACTTTCATTACTCAAATGCTTTGAATTGTAATACTCAAAGCATATTTTGAAGTAACAGGGCAAACTTCAGCAATTATTTCACCTACAGCAGTAAAAGATGAAATATTTAAGTATTTACATCTGAAATGACATTTTTTCACCGCAGGCAGGAGCTCATCACCAAACGTGGCCATGTTCCACCTTTATGGTCCAAAACATCCCACGCAGCAATGAATTATGGGCAAAATGCTGCAGCGAAGTGTGGATTGAGGGCACAAAGAAGGCGTGGCGGACCTCCGCCCTGGAGAACTGGGACACCCTATGCACCTGAACCCATCAACGGGAGCATTTTAGGGGCGTACGGGTGGAAGTGCGGGTGTTGGGACAGGGCCTTACCGTAAGAACGAGATTACAAATGTACTCAGGAAGGTTGATGATGAGTGAAAACTTGTATTTGATTATGAGAAATTCCCTCACAGCATCGCTAAGTATTTCAACTGTTATAGAAAATTAATAGGGGATGATATCAGGGACAGACACCTGTACGTCCAGGGTTTCTGCAGGTTTCAGCAAGTTAAAGACCTTTAAAGACTTAAGACCAGAAACATTCAAATGATCCCAGAAACTCAAAATTTGGTAATTAAAAATTTTACTGCATTAGAAAAAGACACTAAAATAATCCAGTACCCAAACTGATATCAAAACTGTACCTTCTTCACCAAAGTTACCTCCCCAAGGTAACACGAATATCTGTCTATCCTGCCAGGACACTGAGGCTGTCCGACATGATAAGATTTTTAAAGGAAAAACTAACACAGAAAACTTTAAAACATAAAACATGTCCGGTCGTCCTCAAATTTGTTCATACTGCCCATTAAAGAAAAAAGTAAATTCCCTATAGAAATTCAAACACCAACAAACGAAAGAAATATAAAATAAATAAAAATTTACAAAATTATAATTTAGCGAATTGAAATATTGCTTTTTAATTGTGGTTGAAAATAATTATATAAAAAAAAAACTGTCTCAGATGAACAGTGGACCAACATACCTGTCAGCAGGTGCAGAAGGTTTTATAAAGTTGAAATTGACAAAAGTAAAAATTAGTAAAAATTCTATGAAAATCATGACATTGATTTTGAATTGTGGTTCAAAAGAAATATCAAAAACAAACACAAAAAATAAAACAAGTAAGCAAGCATGATGCTTGCTTGCCGAAGCTAAAGTTTTGTTGAGTAACACTTTGAGGCAATCAGGTGTTTTCTGTAACGTCCAATCAGACGTCTGCACCTGTTGACAGGTATGTTGGTCCACAGTTTGTGGGAACGGTGCTCTAATGTGTCTGGGACAGTTTTGTTTGTTTTTTAAAATTATTATTTCCAACCACAAGTGAAAAGCAGCATTTCATTTTAATAAGTAATAATTTTGTAAATTTTTATTTATTATTAGTTTCTTGGAATTTAAATTACTATTGTGAATTAAGTCTTTTTTATTATTGGCAAGTATGAATCACTTTCAGGACTGTATATATATACAAACATATGCGTATGTGTGAATTTTTTTTCTGCAAATTTTAAAATGAAATTTTAATTCAAAACTGTCAATTTGAATTTTCATTTCAAAACAAAGATAAAAATACCTGCCAGTTTGACATTTTTAGACCCTGTATCTCTTAAGTACAGCTACTGTATGCTTCCATTTTAGCAAGCATGTTAGTCATGTGACCTTATGAACCACTGAGACCATATCCCACCTAACAATCAATGAATTCAGTGCTTCATGCAAAATTTTAGATGCCCTTAATGTTTGAACATGCATGACTCGTCTAACTGAAGCCCTCTTCAGCATCTCATACCAACACAACCCGGTTACAGTTGCAGATAAACACAGGAAGCAGAGCAGAGGTCCACAATAGCTTTATTTTGTCATTCAAAATAACAAACTTAGTATCTCTACAAGCTACTGTAACAAACTCAAGGAAAAAAAAAAAAAAAAAAAAAAAATCCCAAACAGGTACACCTTTATTTACACCATTCTTTCAGATGTATGCTCAATCACCCGCATCCTGTGATTGGGGCAAATGCCAAGTAAGACATGAGGCAGTCAGCTTGTACGTGGTGCCGTGCCGACGCTGGCAGCCCGCGTCGTTTTTACGGAGCTGGACAATACAAAGCTAGTCTGACGTCGAGTAGCATTGTGTACAGCCATTGATCCCACTCAGTGCCTACAAATTCAACACAAAGCTGATCTGAGCTCAGGACATTAAGAGGCATTGGCTGATGCTCCTCAGTGCTTTTGGAATTTAAATGGGGCGTTTTTCCATTTTTAAACTGATAAAAATTTAAACATGATTCTGAAGCAACAAGAAAAAGATCTTATCAAAACTTGTGCATCCTGTCCTCATACAAAAAGGGATTACAGATTATACAAAATCAATTTAAACTGAAAACAAGACAATTTTCAAATCTGGGTAGATTGTAAATTTTATTGGAAAAACAAATATACAACTTGGAATGGATTCTGAGGCATGACCAGAGGCCATTAAAAAAAGAAAAGAATGAAAAAAAAAAAAAAAAAAAAAAAAGTAGTGAAAACATTAAAAAGCAAGTAAGATTAGTCATTTCTGGTATATAGAACAGCAGATACAAAAAGAGTTTGTACGAGTACCAAGGAGATACACCCGTGTCATTTTTTTTGCAGTAGTGCAATGCTGAGATTTCCATATATACTTTGTCCGTAGTCCATGCAGAGTTTCAACTCCTCTACATCGCTTCCATGCCAACAGTGTTGCCAAGTGACAACCAGCTGACAAGTTTCCAATGTCACCAGCCGTGGAGGGGCCCCGAGCACACTTGACGGGAAGATTCGAAGTTCTCCGGCTCCCAGGGGCCCCCGTGGGCATCTGGTTGTATGACCGTTCCGTCACTCCAAAACACCATGACAGCAAAAGAAAGGGACATGGGGACAAGAGCCTATGCAGTTTACATGCAGTTCCTTTGGACAGCAGAGGGGGGCAGGGACGAATGGGGGCAATTAAGATTTTACAGATAAATTACACAAAGAAAAGGCAAATTATATACGAAATCTGTACAAGGCCTTCACTTCGCCGTCATCATTTGTACGAACTCTGCAGGAAAAAAAAAAAAAGAAAGAAAAGAAAGTTGGAGCTTAAATGTATTTAAGCATCAGAACAGACAGAAGTTAAGAGAAAAAACCCTGAAACAAACACCAACCTTCATAGTTGACTTGTCCATCTCCATCAATGTCTGCTTCTCTGATCATCTCATCCACTTCCTCATCAGTCAGCTTCTCCCCGAGGTTCGTCATCACGTGACGCAGCTCAGCAGCACTAATGTATCCATTCCCGTCCTGAAAGAGGAGAAATAATCAGCTTCCGGTGGCTTCCCTGTGGACACGCTCTTGTTTTGAGTGCAGGCGTCGTTTACCTTGTCAAAGACGCGGAATGCTTCTCTAATCTCCTCCTCGCTGTCTGTGTCCTTCATCTTCCTGGCCATCATGGTGAGGAACTCGGGGAAGTCTATTGTTCCATTTCCTGGAGACCAAACCATTGAGTTTATATCCAGCACAGAAACCGAGGGCAGCTGACATGCTTGTTGCAAAAGTCATCAAGTTCTCACCATCAGCATCCACTTCATTGATCATGTCCTGCAGCTCCGCCTCTGTGGGGTTCTGACCCAGAGAGCGCATGACTGTGCCCAGCTCTTTGGTGGTGATGGTACCATCTCCATCCTTGTCAAAAAGTGAAAAGGCCTCCTTGAACTCTGATGGGAACAAAGAAAATGGACGAGCTTCTTTAGCGAGACGCCACACCTAAAGCTGATGAGTCAGTATGACTGGAATAAAAAGCAATATCAAAATGGACTGTTTACCAGTCTACATCTCATCCACAAGTACTGACACACGCCACTGTTTTGAGTTGCAACTGGAATAGTTTCTGGCAAAACAATGAGCCACAAGACCAAGCAGCAGGGTAGAGTCAGGCCACATCAACAAATGACAGCCTGCATAGTTCGGTGGAGCCGTGAGGGACGAGAAACAATGCCACACTTATCAAGTGTGATGAGGCCAATGGGTAATGTGCAGTGGCATGCAGCGGCTTGTCAGTGTCATAAAAACTACAATCTGCCCCATCATTTTCAGGGTCAAGCACACAGTACAACCTTTTTGTTAACACGAAGGGGGGATTGACATCTGAATTGACAAATCTCAAAAGATCCAAAAATAGGCCACAAATCTAAAAATGAATGTTGCCTTCTACAACTTTAACAAAACTGAATACCACTAATACAACCCAAATGTCACAATTACATCTTAAACTAAGAGAAATTAATTTAGAAAAAAACATGACAGTTGCAGTAAAACAAAATAAAAAAAAGACAAATGGTACGCATAAATCCAAGCGTCTGCTCAAAGTTCGTAATTTAGTGCAACACCTCCATGATTTACACCATCCATGTCCTGGCATTATGCAAACTAAGCCAACATGCTACTGCAGTTCCTGTACCATTCCACGATGATTACACACCCAGGGCAAAGGACTGCCAACACCTTAAGGCTCAGCCCCTCCAGATTACATCATTTATTACATGGCCAACTGCAGAAATGCAAAGTTTTCACAGAGAGGGAGTCCTTCAGCTCTCCAGAGACAGCAAGCAACAGCAGTTTCTTTCATTCCTGTTTTATGACCAGTAGGCTGCCCTGTGGAACGCCTTAAAAGGCTAAAGTGTAAATCCACTGCATGGGATGTAACGATCCATAATACAGGCCACTTTGCAGGATATGAGGGAAGATCAATGCAGCGATGTCTTACCAGCAATCTGCTCCTCTGTAAGCTGATCAGCCTGAAAAAGAAAAAAGGAAGGCATTAATAGGTTAGCAAACATTCAAAAACACATTTAATGACAAAATAACTAATATTTTTAAAAGATAAGGAGGGGGGGGTCTCATATATATTTTTTTCTATGCAATAACCATTTCTTGAAACTTCTAATGATGGTTTATGCCCCGTGAAAAAAAGGGGGAGGGAGAACCACCCCATGAACGTTAGAGGGATCTGCATTTAAACGCATATGACGCCAACTTTTAACAATGAATGCCTTCCTAGTTGGCGGCAACCGTTAGCTGGATGGAGCTAAACGCTGGCTAGCAACCGTTATGTGCCGGTTCGGCAACAGCCTCGTTTACACAACTTCACAACCTCAGCTTTAAGACTGAAAAATGGGCCGTTCATCGAGTAATGCAGCCGCTGACATACGGGGACAACATCGCGTAGTAGTTATAGCTTAGCATTAAACGTGTTGAGCCTCCGTTTAAAGCCTATATTATTAAGGCACGCAACGCCCAAGCAGCACTATCGGAAGCGTTACGTTCACGGTTTAACATCGTTTGCTTGGGCTTAAACCCTTGCTTCGTCCGCCTGATAAACGTTATTCCGCAACTATTAACCAGTCATTCATCCAGCAGTGATTACACTACAATTACGTTTGTTTCAGCTTTGCCGTTGACGTAATGTTTCACTGCCGTTAGACGTCATTTTAAATACGCGATCGCTTCAAAGACTGCCAACCAGCCTCAGCTAGAAATAACATATTGATTTTCTCTTACCATTTCGAAGAAGAGTTAGCTGCTTCACGGTAAATATCCCAAAGCTTCGCGTCTATAGCCCAGCTCTAAAGGTGTAACACGCACTGACAACTGAACACACTGAGGAGTAGACAACTGGACTCGCCTTTAACGGCTATCCTAAACCCCTCCTCTTTCTCATATCACTCCGCCAACTTCCTTACTCTTCAGTTTCTAAATTAGTTCAAATGACCGTTTCAAGAATCAACGACTGACAGATAAAAACAAGCAAGTAACGTTAACGCAAATTCACCGCTACTGCGGTGGTATTAATGTAGATATTTGAAATCAGATGGCGTATCGTTGGCGATCTACATAATGGCGCACGAATACTTTCTGCTACTCCGTGATGGGGCGTAAAACGTAGCGAAGGAAATCGCGCTCTCTGATTGGTGTGTTTGTACCTGCAATGCGTCACTCCCATGGTCTGCGCTGCCGCTGCATCTTGTCCATAGACATCCTCGGCAGTGACACAGGCATAGCAGACAAGCTTGTTGCATACATACATATGGGCATCATCTTCAGGGAGGCCCAACAGCATAGTTTTGAGAAGTAATTAGCTACAAGGTGCTTAGTTTATTACTATAAACTGGGATATTGCTAACTCATTTCAGCTTTGCTTTACTACATTTTTCTTATTTCTGGTTACTTCCCATGTGTTTTATTAGTGATATTCCTGCTATTTTAGATATTAGACTGACAGAGCTCAGTGTGGCACCTGGCTTACGTTTTTCCTTTCTGCTCTGAAAGTCTTCACTACTCAAAATGTTCTGTTTAACAGGATGCTGTGTAATAGTTTGCAATAACTTGTGCGTTTGTGTGTGCATCACTTAAATGTGTGAGAAGTAACTGGGCCTGCAGCAGTCATTGCTGTGGATTGTCGCGTTTAATTGTGCTGCTGGTGTGGATGGGAGTATCTGATATCCTGATTGCCTATGCCTGAATGCTTTCCTGTCTCCCAGTGACCACCTGTCTCTGCCCTGATCTTATGGGAGACATTGAGAGGGATGTGGAGGACAGAGAGATGTGCAAAGAGGAGGACATGGCAGAATTTCATCACCCAAAAGAGCTACTTATTCCTAGACACGGATACCCCATAAGTAGGATTTTTAAGGTCAATAAAATAGTTGTAGCTCAGTGGTTCCCTCTTCTATCGGTGTGCTCTTTTTTTTTTTTGGCAGAGGTGATACTGCCAGTGCCACGTGATCTCCTGAGCAGTCTCAGAATATGCTAGGCTTTCCCCCAGCCTAGCTAATCTGGAACATATTGGATTCTTTTCACTTAAATCTGTTTTTCTACTGTGGGGCTTTTTTGCCACTGCATAGATTATGTAATGCTACAGGTGACAACACAAAAGCCTAAATCTGTCACAAGAACCAGATAAGCTGTAGCATGTGCAAACGACTTTTCGGAGGAATTCATATTTCACCTCTGTAATAACACAAACTTGACAAACACAGTAAAATGTGAATGTAGATCCACATTTTAGACGTTCTTATGAGACACAGATGATATATATATCAATAAATCTCCTTAAGTGAGGTCGGTTTATCGTTGGTTCACGTTGGGTCATGTTTCACGATCAGGATAGTTGTCCGTTTAATCCTCCTGCACAATTTTCTAAAGTTGCCCTTCATTCAATATGTAGGATCAGCTGTTTGGTTTGTTGACAACATGCCCCCGAAATCCCCAGGTCTCAGCGGACTTGACTCGGGTGAGAGGTGAACGGAGGCTGAAGGTTAATATGAATGGGGCATATCAAAACCCAGGAGACATTACTTAATAATCTACACAAGTCGAAACCAATCTCCATGATGTGAGACGTCATACAGTATGTGTTACAGTACAGCTGCTAGGGTTGGTGTTGGCATGAGAATATTATGTTCTTTTACTTGGATTAATCCGCGTCTGTGCATGTGCATACACAAAATGCTCAAACCACAGCTCAGGCTAAGCCTTATTGCTGCTATATTTCCTTCCTTAATTACCTCTGTGAATATATAACTGCCTCACATAATATACCCTTATCAGGTGGCGCCCAACCCGGCAAGACTACATTTATAAACGTCAGCTTTCATGTCAGGACCACAGGGGTCACAGGTCACTTGAGCTCTGCAGAAACAAGGCTGAAGTCGGGCCTCCATCTTCATTAACGTCACACATCACTCCCATTAACAAGCAGTTTAAAAAAACCCACCTAACCATGTGAGATATTGCGTTGTTCGCAGCGGACGCCGGCTGGTGCAGTCGTGGCGATATTGTGTAATCATGTCTTAAAATAAAGCAGCTTTCAAGAAAAAGAAAAAGAAAAGCTCATTTGTGTGTCTAAGTGGCATGTGAGGACTTGGAGGGATTAAGTGGTGGTGACAAATATGAGAAGATGTTTACCTGTGTAACTGAAAGACGGGATGGCATTATTAATGGATGAGGATTTGTAATGCACCTGCTGGTTCTGTGCAAAGTGAGCGGATCACTTTTCACGGGCAGAGAACGGCCATTGATGCAGTCAAAAGACTTTTATATTGTGTGTGTGCACATGCAGACCTGCACCTGTTTGCTTTCAGGTCTGTGTTTGATCATCTGTACTATATATACACTATACTGCCAAAAGTATTTGCTCACTCATTCAAATGATGAGAATAAGGTGTTCCAATCACTTCCATGTCCACAGGTGTATAAATGAAGCAGCTATGCATGCAGATTATTGAAAGAATGAGTCGCTCTCAGGATCTCAGTGAATTCCAGCGTGGAACTGTGATAGGATGCCACCTGTGCAACAAATCCACTGGTGAAATTTCCTCACTCCTAAATATTCATCAGTCAACTGTCAGCTGTATTAAAAGAAAATGGAAGTGTTTAGGAACGACAGCAGCTCAGCCACGAAGTGGTCGGCCGCGTAAACTGACGGAGTGGGGTCAGTGGATGCATTGTTACCAACCTAGCGACTTTTCAGACCCCTCTAGCGACTTATTTTCAAAAAAGAGCCTAGCGACAAATCTAGTGACTTTTTCTGGTGTTCATGGAGACAGATAGAGTTGATATCACTCCACCCGTTCATCGGGTGCTCCCTGCCGTCGGCCACTCCCTCCCTGTTTCCCTGCATTCGCTCACTGTTCACGCTGTCCCTTTGCATGACCATGCCTCCTCACCCAGATTATTTCCCAAGATGCCTTGTGGCACAACTGAGTATTCTTTGCACCATGACTCAAACGTGTATGTCACCCCTTCAGTACCCTTGTGAATCAGAACTTTGGTGTGTCAAACAAAAATAATGCTCGGGACCATTATTTGATACTATTCAAGCGCAACTGTGATAGGCTGCTGCAATGACATCATTAAGCGACTTCAAGCAATCTTTGGGCCAGCCAATTGCAACTTCTCTCCCAAAAGAGTTGGCAACAGTGCGTGGATGCTGAAGCACAAGTGTAAAGTTTGGTGGAGGGGTGATTATGGTGTGGGGGTGTTTTTCAGGAGCTTGGCCCCTTAGTTCCAGTGAAAGGAACTCTGAATGCTTCAGCATACCAAGACATTCTAGATAAGTCCATGCTCCCAACTTTGTGGGACCAGTTTGGAGCTGGCCCCTTCCTCTTCCAACATGACTGTGCACCAGAGCACAAAGCAGGTCCATGAAGACCTGGATGCAGAGTCTGGTGTGGAGGAACTGGACTGGCCTGCTCAGAGTCCTGACCTCAACCCCATAGAACACCTTTGGGATGAATCAGAGCGGAGACTGAGAGCCAGGCCTTCTGGTCCAACATCAGTCTGACCTCACAAATGTGCTTCTGGAAGATGGTCACAGATTCCCAGAAACACTCCTAAACCTTGTGGACAACCTTCCCAGAAGATGAAGCTGTTCTAGCTGCAAAGGTGGACCAACATCATCCTGAACCCTATGGATCAGGAATGGATGTCACTGAAGCTCAGATGTGAGTGCAGGTGAGCAAATACTTTTGGCAATATAGTGTATGCAATGGGAAGGATAGTATCCAGGTACACTGGACAGTCTCTGCTACATCTGACCAGTTTCTGATAAGGGTTACGGTGACACTTCCCAGCACACAGTGGTCAAACTTCCAGCCCAGTCAATGGGTACAGTTTATGACCCCCCAGCAAACCAATCCCAGTTAGGATGAAGCGCTTTTACAGCCATGCAATAAAGGCATTAGCTGTACAAGGTCCATCTGCAGGCCAGCCGCAGACGAACCAATCCCATTGGTATTCTTGCCTACCTGTCGCTGAGAAAATACTTGAATTCCAAAATTGCATCATGAGGCAGAAATGATTAATGGCTGTAAACCGGATAAGAGGATTTGGCCAGGTCTGCAAGCCCCTGCCTACTTCAATCATGTTGTGATGAAATGGATATAGTGTTAAGCATGCACTTATTTCTCTATCCCCCCCCTAACATGTTTCTGTTTTGTTGGGCTGGCCACTTAATCTTCAAGTGTTTTTAAACCTGCACATGTCTGGCTGTTTTATCTGAGGGGATCCAAAGGACAGAAAAACCACTTACTGGCTGTCAAACAGAATCCCTGCTGTTGCTCTTTGCTTCCTCACTTTTCATTTCACTCCTGTCCCACACTCTCTCTGTCGCTGTCTTCCTAACACTGTCCGTCTTCCCTCCACTCTGTCCCTTATTGGCTTGCCTCCAGTTTGTCTGCTGCAGTCAGAGTGAAGCTGGAGTTCAAACACTGCAGCACATGAACCCCGCTACTTGGAAGCTTCTAGAAATGTGGCACCACAAAGCTTCCTCGCCGAGGGGATTTCACCCTCACTCTGCAGCTCTGTCTGTCAGGTGTCGAGAGCATCGACTTGCCGTGGACTTTTACTCTCTCCAGAAGTTTCCTCGAGCATCCGCCTGTGTGATCCTGTGGCGTATTTTCTCTCAATGAGTCCTGCAGGAAGTGAAACTAGAGCAATAGAGGGATCCAGCAGGGGTTATGCAAGGCTATTTGTGTGCATGAGCGCATACTTTGGTGAGTAACCACAATAAAGAAGTGACAGGGACAGGAGTGTTTTCTCGTCTCTGCCGTCCTTGACCTGGGCAGGTATGTCTCTGCAGCCCTGCAGGTCCGCCCCCCCCTAAGATGATCTCATTCTGCAGGGGTCAGCGGGCTGCGCCGCATGCTGTGGCCACTTCAGATGAAGGCTGCAGAGCAGGTGTCTCGTCAAAGCTGCATATGTGTGTCTGCGTGGCTGTGGGAGTGCTGCCTTTCTACATAAATCCTGCTCATAAACAAATGTGATTGATCTTCCTGCTGTGGAAGCCTCAGCTGGGACACCTGGTGGCTGGAGAAGGAACTGCAGGACAACTGGGAATGAGCTAAATATTAGAGCAGGGGTTCACAACCTTTTTCATGATGGGGCCCAATTTTAACACTACATTAGTGTAATGATGTCAATTTTGGTTTATTTGTTTAATAATTAAACAAATCCACTTGCCTTTAACAGACTGAACCTAGTAAAATGTGGCGTGATAAACACGAATAGCATAAAATAAAGAATACATAATGAGATAATCACAAACACATTTATATCACACGCATAATTCATGGAATAAAATCAGACTCCTACAAGAACAAATCAGAATTAGGCTATAAACACAAAATCTACAACATTTTACTGGAAAAAACTGATGGAAATTGATTTTAAAAAAGAGATAAAAGATGCGGTAATAGATCACATTGAAAATAAAAAGGCTCAATTTAAATAATCTGTAAAAACCTGCAATTTATTTGTTCAGACAGGCCATTAAAGTACAAAATTTAATTGAACAATTTATTCATTTAAACTTTTTCTTGGAATTTTTTAAAAAGAACTTCCAAACATAACAGATATTTTCTGCATCAACAGCTGATTTTCTCTCTTTTTTTTTCTAAAAAATCCTTTATTTCCAATGAGTGTTGGATGTTTGTTTCTAGATGAAGCTTGCAGATGCTTCAGGGCTTCCGTTAGCATTAGCATTAACGTTAGCATTAGCATTAGCTGGTGCTCCATCCAGACTTCTCAGCTCTGCTTTGTTATTTCTACTCACTAATCCGTATTGAATAAATTGGAGTGGATTTTTTCCTTTTTAGGGTCGGTTTGGGACCATTTCTGTCTTCATTATTTCGTTTTAATTCTTTTTTACAGCGTTAGCTCCAGGCTAGCAGCTAGCTGGGTGTCTTCCTCTGCTTGTTTGTTGAACTCTGAGACCACTATTTAAAGTATGTATCTGAATACTACTGTCCCTTTAAGAAGACATCATTTGCTCTCTTTTGATACCCCAGTTTTGGGGATGTGGCCAACACAGCACATACACTGTCAATTTTTATGTTTTACTACAACCAAAGAAGTAAATCCACCATTTTTGACAGATATTATTTTCCTGTTAGTACAAATGAAGGTTTTTCTTCAGTAGGAAAGTCTTTACTTGAAGTTTGTAAGATTTTGTAAAAGGTACTGCGGTAATTTTAACCCTTTAAAAAAACAACTTCTATGCAATGTCCTCTGTAGTGGACAGTGGGACTTGCTTAGGCTACTGTTTTTTATTACAAATGGGAGCAAAAGGCCAAGTGAGGCAGAGAGACTTTTACAAAGAACTGTGGAGGAATTAATTACTTTATTTTACAGAATGCTTGTTTATAACTAAATTTTACATGTTGCTGGACCTGACAAAGGAAAAGAGGAGATCAAGAAAAGAGAGGAGTGAACATAAATAAATGGAGAGTGTAAAGAGGAAAGAAAAGACAAAGATACGCCAAAACAGCCAACTGCTGCATCTGCGCGGAAACATAACAGAAAGCATCCTATACGGTCTTTGCTGGAAAACTAAGTTAGTAATCATCTCAAGCTCCTGTTGGAGACAACCTGGATCACAGTAAAGACCAAAGCATTAAAATCACAATCTCGCACACTATTAAAGGGGAATTTCACTTTTTTTTTTAACCTGGAGTCTGTTTTCATGTGTCCTTTCATATCTGTGAATGATGGAAAAAGGAATTTTCAAGCTAGCTCCAGTATTTAGCCGGGCAGTATGGGGCAACTGGCCCCCGCGCCTAAGTAAGTAAGTCAGTCAGTCATTTTCTGTACCGCTTATCCAGTTCAGGGTCGCGGGGGTTGCCGGAGCCTATCCCAGCTATTAACAGGCGAGAGGCGGGGTACACCCTGGACAGGTCGCCAGTCTGTCGCAGGGCCAATGGTGAGTAAGTAAGTAAGTTTTATTTCTATAGCGCCTTTCACAGACAAGGAGACGTCACAAGGTGCTGTACAGAGGGAATAATTAAAATACAAGAAAATAAAATAAAATACAGTAAATATAAAATACAAAAAACAATATAAGCAATAAGAAAATTTGAATAAGCTCACCCTAAAACGTGCATTTTCTTCTCTGAATGGCTCGGATAGTCTCAACGAGTGTCCGACAACATACTAGAGAGGAGAAATGAACGAAAGTATCTACATTACCTTGCGATCGCTATTTGTTTGGGTGTTTGTGTCCAAATTTTGTTCCAAAATCGTGCGATAACTCACGTCCCATATCAGCGTTTTGACCCAAGTTATCGCGTGATTTCGGAAATTGCGGGATAACTTGTGTCCACCACCGGTGTTTTGATGCAAGTTATCGTACAACTTCTTTTTTCTTTTTTTCCCCCCCTTCCTTTCACTTGTCCTGTCCAGCATGGTAGCGAGCAGAATGGTGATCTGGTTGCTTTATTGTGTTGAACAGATTTGCTTTGCCAAGGGGAGCTTTATGAACACAAGGTTCCCCTTGATATCATATTTACTCATTTCATTTAAACATTTAATTCATTTTATTTTACACATTTTATTAAACATCTGTTTATAACTGCATTCCATTCTATATTTATCATACAATTTTGAAACGAGATCTGATTTTGATTCCTGAGAAAAGAATCAAAATCGCTCTTTTGGGCCGTTCTTGGTGTCTCTCTCTGAACAAAGTGGGCGTCTTGCTACAATGCTGCGCACGCGTATTTGTCACTTCGTGATTGGTGAAATTTTTATCAACGTAGATATTTCTAAGGCAGTCGTTTGAAAGGAGCTAGAACTTGGATTAATTTTTATATAAATTCATATAGATTCCTCAAATATGTATGAATGAAGAAAAATAACGACTTGAATGAAGTTTTTATGAGGAAATTTCACACTAATGTGGTTAAAAGCTCATTAAAGTCCATTTTTCATGATAGGGCTTTAAATCAGGATCAGTTGTGCATCCTGTCTCTTCTCTCAGCGCTCTCCAGTCAGTCAAAGTCACTTTTTTTATTCTTTTATCTCTGTCTCTTCTCTTTAAAATGTGTTGATATCCAGTTGCTGGGTGTGTGATGCAGTGCTGTAAAGTGATGCAATGTCCTGGAAAAAAAAAGTTGTGAATTGTGGTTTCTCAGCCGAGCAATGACAGCTTCAGGATTGTACATAATGTTACTATGCCAACGAAGTAAGTCAAAGTGACAGGTCACAAAGTTACATAAACTTGCAGTCAAAATTATTCATACCTTCCAATTAAAGAAAATGCTAAATTCCCAATAGTAATTCAAATAACAAGAAACTAAAGATACTAATAATAAATAAAAATTAACAAAATGATAACTTAGTGAAAGAAGATATTTCTTTTGAATTGTGGTTGAAAATAATGATAAAAAAAAAAAAAAAAAATTTAGCACCTTTCCCATGAATAGTGGACTAACATACCTGTCAACAGGTGCAGACGTCTGATTGGACGTTACAGAAAACACCTGATTGCAGTGATTGTCTCAAAATGTTGCTCAACAAAGTTAAGCTAAAGAGCCCATCACGCTTGTTTACTGGCTTTATTTTTTGTGTTTGTTCATAATATTTCTTTCAAATCACAATTCAAATGCAAAGTAATGATTTTCATAAAATTTTTATTTATAAGTACGTTTGTCAAATTTCAACTTATTTCACAGACAGCTGATTTTTTTTTCCTGCTTTAATGTGATGGTTTAAATAATTGAGAACGACTTTTACACATCAGCATGCGGGAAGTTGCTTGTAGAGGTCAAACCTTTCTGGTTAATAAGGTTGTTATAGTTAACTAAAACTCACGAAAAATGAAAAATAAAATTGAAAAAACATTGTCAATAAGTGAAATGAAAATAAAAATGAAGTTATTTAAAAACAAAAACAATAACTAACTGAAACTGTGTTATGTCAAACTAACTAAAATTATTGCAAAAGCATCCTTAGCTTTAGTCTTTGTAAATTTATTTATAACATCAGCCTTTGGGTTGAAATTAGGGATGTTCGATATAGGATTTTTAACCGATACACCGATATTGTCCAACTCTTAAATTCCGATATCAACCAATACTGATATATGCAGAGAACTGTGAGGTTGTATCTCTCATATTTTGTGAAATACAACTATATTCTGCTCCGAGAGCAAAGATCCCAAAATATCCTTAACTCAGCCAGATGAGTTCATTTTGGACATCTGGATATCAGATACTAGCAGGTATTAGATACTACCAGATATCAGATGCTAGCAGGTATTAGACACTACCAGATATCAGATACTAGCAGGTATTAGATACTACCAGATATCAGATGCTAGCAGGTATTAGACACTACCAGATATCAGATACTAGCAGGTATTAGATACTACCAGATATCAGATGCTAGCAGGTATTAGACACTACCAGATATCAGATACTAGCAGGTATTAGATACTACCAGATATCAGATGCTAGCAGGTATTAGACACTACCAGATATCAGATACTAGCAGGTATTAGATACTACCAGATATCAGATGCTAGCAGGTATTAGACACTACCAGATATCAGATGCTAGCAGGTATTAGACACTACCAGATATCAGATGCTAGCAGGTATTAGACACTACCAGATATCAGATACTAGCAGGTATTCGCCAACATGTGGCTAATTCTAATGTTTCTGACAACTTGGTAACTTAACCAACAATTTAAAACCGGACGTATTATCAGCAGCTTCAAAGTAAGTCAGTCTGTAGCAGCAGCAGCTGCACTGTAGTCACATGACTCTGAAAGGAATGCTGGGAAATGAAGTTCTTCCAGGATTACGGCAACTTTTATACATTCTGGACCGCTGCTATTGGAACAAGATCTCGCGAGATTTTGTTGCTCCGTCATGAAGTCTCGCAAGATTTTAATTGTCGGCCCCCCCCCAAAAAACGATATTTTCCGATATCACATTTTAATGTCAATATCGGCCGATAACATCGGTAGGTGATAAAATCGGACATCCCTAGTTAAAATGAAATCTCTCTAATCTATTTACTTTGTTCTACCAGAGTGACTTTGTAATGATTTTGAATGTCACACCAGACAAATATGTATAATTTCTAATAAAAACTAAACTAAAACTAAGCATCCCCCCCAAAAAAAACAAACAAACAAACAAAAAAAAGTAGCAAACCTGTTTAAAAAACTAACTAAAACTAACTGAATTGAAAAACAAAAAGTCAAAAACTGAAACTAATTAAAAATCCCAATCTATTATAACCTTGCTGGTTATCTTTAAACACAAAACACTTGGTCCACCTTCAGGAGCTGACATGGTTGTTCCAGTAAAAAGTGTTTTCCTGTTTGTTCTTGAAATGAAACCCAGACTATTTTTGCAGAAAGTGAATTATTTTATTATTTACATGATATTTACAAATGGCTGTAAGTGGCAGATCAGCTTTCAGCTGCAACACTGAACGACTTAATCCAGCAAAGAGCAGTAATTCAAGGCTCATCTTCAGACAGCAGCATCTAATTTTTATAGATTGAAGTGTTTTCTTCGTGATAAAACTCGGGCAAATCATGTTAACTATGATTTAGTGGTTACGTTTGATGCTGAGTTAAATCGGAAGATGAGAACCACAATGAGCTTCACCCTTTGACATCCTGGTAAATGCTAATGTTGGTACCAGAGAGGCTGCAGGAGGATGAGGAGCACTGCAGTGGTTTTACTTTCATCAACATTTGCTGCCAAGAGATCGCTGATTTCTGCTGGGTCAGACTCTGAGCGTAAACTGCTGTCCAGGAAGGAAAAAAAAAAGAAACTTGGCATCACTCAGCTTAGCAGATTAGGAATAATAACTTTTGAAGTTGCTCAGATTTAATTATTTGTTAAAATATAAATAAGCATCAGTCATTTCATCATCTAACAGCAGAAACGGTGCTTGTTCGCTATCGGAGGCGCTGCCTGGGCGTGATGTTGTCGATGATGCGAGGGCTGCAGTGGGTCATGTAGTGCAGAGCCGGGTCGGAGTAGTTAAAAGGTGGAGGGTTGTACTGCTCCTGGATGTAGTCTGGCAACAAGTGGGGGAGGCTGCAAGACAACACATAAGCCCATCAAAACGCTGTAAAGCAACGTGCGTGTTTCATTTTGCACTCCATTTAAGGGGATCATGTCTGGCTTGGATTAAAATAGGTCATTAAGCTCTGCGACATTGGGTTTAATGTCTACCTCTTTCAGTATCAGACCTTAGTTTAACAGTTCTCTTGTTTTAATACCTTCTATCGTCTCAGTGTTACATTTCTGTCGGGTTTGTGTCTTTTCTGCTCTGATTAGGGCTGTCTATATTCCTCCACGTAGAAAACAATGGGAATGTTTGGTTGGGCAGCAGTTGTTGTGGCATACTCAGCGACTCATGCATATTCATGCCCAGAAACCAAGTGTTGAAAGATGGTGAAATCTGGGGCTAAAGCTGATTAAAAACATGAAGCATACAGCTCAATGCTTCTTAGAGTCGCTCTTGTCTTGATTCGCAGTTCAGATGTTTTGCATTGTATATCATTCAAGCTAATCTCTTTGGAAATATGTACATCCGGGCTGATAATGAGGCACGAACTGCGCAACCTGCTATGAATCATTCTGTGAGTAACAGCGTGAAAACAAAAAACAAGTATCGTTCCAAATGATTAGCAGAAAATGTGACTATTGATGGCGGAAATCTCTTCAGATCCTTTGTTGTGGCGTCTTTAATCACAGTTATCATTGAGGCACTTTTCAGGACCAGAATTTGATATCTAATCGGGGTTCTCACGAGTCCTGGAAAACCTGGAAAATGATTGACCATATTTCCAGTCAGAGAAAACACATGGAAAATGAGATAAAGAATAAAATGTCCTGGAAAAGTTTGTTATCCTGGAAAATGATGTTTCCTCTCTCTGCTTTTCTCTGCGTAACAGGTAAAACATTTAATACATGTATGTCTGTTTTCAGCTGCCTTTAAAGGTGCATTGCACAAGTTTAAATGTTGAATACTATCTTTTCTTTCCCCCACATGCTGTAGCAACTGCCTGATGTGGAGAATGAGCTGATCTTTCTTCACTGCGGTGGTCTCTGATACTGTTTCTGCTCAATGCCAGATATTCGGGTACAAAGACTCAAGGGGGTGCTTGTGGGGGAACGAGCTGCGCGTTCTCGTTCGTCTGGCTGCACCGATGTTGTGCACCGCAGGTCCACGCATGTTGAGCATGGAGAGCAGGAGCCTCTCAAACTCCAACTCAGACTCCAGGAAGACAAAGAAGAAAAGTTTTGTCTTGTTAGACGAAGAGAACCGAAATGGAGTCTGACCGGTCCCCACGGCAGGGGGGGCTTTTTTTGGCACAACACCAGCACCGGAGTAAGAGTTTTTCTTTCTTTTTTAGCTCATTCACTGCCACTGACGTCTACAGCTGTATACAGCAGGAAAAAAAGTATCAAAATTTTCACCAGATGTCACCAGATTGTGTTCATGTCAATAGCTCTACTAGAAATATATTTTCGGAGAAAAATGTTGACGTGTTCAATACCCCCCCACCCCCGCGTACGGCTATATAGACGTCAATGGCAGTGAATGAGTTAATTGGAGGTAGCTCCGATCCAGTCTGAATATAAACCGGACCCACAGTTGGTTTTCTTCTCACAAACACGGTAAATGTGATGCATGACGGAAATAAGGATGCAGAATATTGCAACGCTAAGTGTTTAGCATGTAAATGTAGCAGTATGACAGACATATGACTGTTCCTGGGGAAGAGACACTTAATTTTATAAGGTAATCGTGGTCTCAGCCTGTGGATTTAGATATCTGAACTACAACCCAGCGTTGGCCTGTTGTTACCGTTAGCATACAGTCTGACAGTTTACCCAAGGATCAAACCGTAAACAACTATTACTTCAGTAGACATCGTGTCTCTAACTCTGGGCTCAGACTGAGTGTAATGTGGGTTAAATTAGAGACCAACACAGTCCAAGCAGCTCATGCATGTGCACTTCCACTTGTCACCAGAAGGGGCGACCTTTAGGAAAAAAAGCTGGAACTTGTGTTGTACACCTTTAATGGGAAACACTGAGCTTGAAGCTTCTCTGCTTCATTTCTGCTTTATCGCTGCTTTATCGCTGCTTCATCGCTGTTTCATCGTTGTTTCATCGTTGTTTCATCGTTGTTTCATCGTTGTTTCATTGCCATTTCATTGCTGCTTCATCGCTGCGTCATCGCTGCTTCATAGGTGCTTCATCGCTATTTCATCGCTATTTCATCGCTGCTTCATTGCTGATTCATCACTGTTTCATCGCTGTTTCGTCGCTGACTCATCGCTGCTTCATAGGTGCTTCATCGCTGCGTCATTGCTGTTTCATCGCTGCTTCATCGCTGCATCATTGCTGTTTCATAGCTGCTTTATCGCTGCGTCATCACTGCTTCATAGGTGCTTTATTGCTGTTTCATTGCTGCATCATTGTAGTTTCATCGCTGCGTCATCGCTGCGTCATCGCTGCTTCATCGCAGCTTCATTGCTGTTTCATCACTGCTTCATTGTTGTTTCATTGCTGCATCATCAATTCATCATCGCTGCGTCATCGCTACTTCATCGCTGCTTCATCGCTGCTTCATCACTGCGTCATCGCTGCTTCATCGCTGCTTCATCGCTGTTTCATTGCTGCGTCATTGTAGTTTCATCGCTGTGTCATCGCTATTTCATTGCTGCTTCATCGCTGCGTCATCGCTGTTTCATCACTGCTTCATTGTTGTTTCATTGCTGCATCATCGATTCATCATCGCTGCATCATCGCTGCTTCATCGGTGCTTCATCACTGCGTCATCGCTGCTTCATCGCTGACTCATCGCTGACTCATCGCTGCTTCATAGGTGCTTCATCGCTATTTCATCGCTATTTCATCGCTGCTTCATTGCTGATTCATCACTGTTTCATCGCTGTTTCGTCGCTGACTCATCGCTGACTCATCGCTGCTTCATAGGTGCTTCATCGCTGCGTCATTGCTGTTTCATCGCTGCTTCATCGCTGCATCATTGCTGTTTCATAGCTGCTTTATCGCTGCGTCATCACTGCTTCATAGGTGCTTTATCGCTGTTTCATTGTAGTTTCATCGCTGCGTCATCGCTGCTTCATCGCAGCTTCATTGCTGCTTCATCACTGCTTCATTGTTTCATTCTGCATCATCAATTCATCATCGCTAATTCATCGCTCTTCATCGCTGCTTCATCGCTGCTTCATCACTGCTCATCGCTCTCATCGCTGCTCATCGCTGTTTCATTGCTCGCCATTGTAGTTTCATCGCTGTGTCATCGCTATTTCATTGCTGCTTCATCGCTGCGTCATTGTAGTTTCATCACTGCTTCATTGTTGTTTCATTGCTGCATCATCGATTCATCATCGCTGCATCATCGCTGCTTCATCGGTGCTTCATCACTGCGTCATCGCTGCTTCATCGCTGCGTCATCGCTGCTTCATAGGTGCTTTATCGCTGTTTCATTGCTGCGTCATTGTAGTTTCATCGCTGCGTCATCGCTGCTTCATCGCTGCGTCATCACTGTTTCATCGCTGCTTCATCGCTGCGTTATCTTATTTCTGTTTCATCGCTGCTTCATCGCTGCTTCATCTTATTTCTGCTTCATCGCTGCTTTATGGCTTTAAAAAAAATAATGTACGATAGAAAATAACACTTCTCCTAAAGCTTGGGGTGGAATTTATTGGTCCACATTTTGATAACTTGACTCATTATTCAGCAGCTGGAAAAGACCTGAAAATGTTTTGGAAAAGTCCTGGAAAATAACTTTAAGAAAAGAGGGGGAACCCTGTTAATCCTGTTTTTATAGGCTCGCAGATTTAACTTAGTGGCATCTCTGAAAACGGTAAATACAATCTTATCTGCTCCATTATGCCAAACACATGTAGGATTTTAAGTGTCATTATGTCAGACCAAATAATCCAAGTGTCTTTTTCTTCTCTTTGTTGAAAGAAACATTTCCCTGGCTTTTGCTTTTTCACTCTAATCTAGCAACATAATCCCACAATGCTGCTGCAGACCTCCCTGCCATTACATCCATAGGATCTGCCTCACTGAGAGCAGGAAAAAGCAGGCCAGTCATCAAGGGGATTAGGTGTCTCCATGACCCAGTAACACCTGGTCCAGATGCCATACATCTGCATACATGCAAGCCATGGCCAAGGACACGCACATTATGATACACAACGTCACAGACGGGTACTCTGCAATGCACTTTGGGATGGGAGATGTTCTTTAGAGTGAATTACACTCCAAAGTACATCAGCTGTGTATTAAAAACCAGCAGTGATTTGTTATTGTTATTATTTTCCAGAGGAACTGAATGTGGATAAAACGCTAATGCGCCTGATTCACGGTCTTGTACTGCTCGCAAAAACTGGCACAGCTCGGGGTCAGTTTAACCCTGGCCTTTAGATGGAAAAAAACATAAAATGTGCTAAAAAAGAAACAGAACAATGAGTTTTAAAAGGTCTTAATAGGCAGATTTAGCTTCGTATAATCAGATCCAGCTGCAGCTGCTTGCCTTTGTGCTCATCCAAACTAAGCTAAACAAACAAATAGTTTGCTTTTTTTTTACTGTACAAATACAAAAATGGTGTCAAACTTCTTAGCTAACTGTGCAGAAGAGGATAAAAATATTCACAAAACACTCCTTTGTAGATATAAAATTAGATGATTCATGGTCATTTTTTAGTTTCAGATATGCTTCACAATGATTGTGGTTAGTCGAGGAGCGGTTTGAGCACAATTTGACCTAATTAAACCAGCTTCCTTGTTTCTGTATACAGGTGTGGCAGGGTAAATCATTAATTCACTGTGAGCTCCATTGTGTGGACGAAACCTTGAAAACACTCTGGGAGAATAGCGAATACTTCACTGTAAAATCGTTATGGTTAAAAGTTGATTTTGCCCGACGACGCAGTTATCGAATCAGGATTTTATTACTGCAAACTGACTGGATGCTTCATGCAGCGGCAAGTTAAAGCAGAGGCTGCTTTAGCAGTACGCAGTACTTAATCAGATATGCTGTCTGTCATCCAGCTGTGGTCCCATTTTTGCACCACTGCAATAGAAATGTTCAATATTGGCTTTTTTTTACAGATAAACGATATTGTCCAACTCCTTATTTTCTATATCAACCATTAATGATCTATGCAGACAACTGTGAGGTTGTATCGCTCATATTTTGAGAAATAGCCTACAACTATATTCTGCTCTGAGTACAAAGATCCCAAAATCTCAGATGTAATCGGATACTACGTCCATCTCTATTAACAATCTATGGTAGCTATCAGGGCTGGGAAAAAAAAAATTCTTATACTGATATCATATCGATTTTTTATACTGATATCATATCGTTCTATTTTACTATTGAAATCTCGCGAGATTTCGTTGTTCAGTCAAGAAATTTAGCAGGTTTTCGTGAAATCTCGCGAGATTTCACCGTTATCTTACAAAATCTCGCGAGATTTCGTGGTAAAATAGATCAACACTGCATTTTTGAATCTCTATATGAAATCTGCATATGAAAATATCGCGATATTTTAGTGTATCGATTTTTTTCCCCAGCCCTAGTAGCTATGCTGAACAACCCCGCTTACACAATCTAGTCCTATATGATATCTATGGGTTTTTTGACATGCTGGACAAGATCTCACAGGATTTCGTTCTTAAAATATCGTTCCAAAGAACCGATACTGATATTTTCTGATATCACATTTTAATGTCAATATCGGCCGATGATATCGATAATCCCTACTTTGCATACTTTAGACCAGTGGTTCCCAAACTTTTTGAGCCACCACCCCCAAGATAACAAACATTTGTGTTCGAAACTGTCAGAATCTTCGTAAATAAGGAAGATAAAGTAGATTTTGGTGGATTATGTCAACAGTTGTGGAAAAACCACCTAAATGCCAAAAATCAGCTTTTCTCACCAAGATAGGCCCAAACTGGGATTTTTAATATTGCACCTGTAATAACTTTTTTTCCGGTCAGCCAATAATAAAAATTCTACATGTAAGGCTTGAAAACTATCAGATACTTCATAAATAAGGAGGATAAATGTTTTTAGTGGTTCAGCACTGTGACTCCTACATACCCCAAATCAGCTTTTCTTGTTAAGATAATACCAAATTCAAATTTTTAACATGCATTAGTAATAAATTTGTCATTTATACAATAATTTAAAAAAAAAATCTATGTTAATTTAACAGATTAATCTCTCTGCAATAATTCTCTAAAATCCCCAAATTTATTTGATAAATGTAGACTGTATTTTTGTTCTTTACAATCATCCTGCGACCCCTGTGCGGTCTGGGAACCATGACTACAATCTGGCAAAAGCTGAGCTACAAAACAAGATGATGAAATGTGAATGAATGAAGTTTTACTGGGGATTCTGCTTTATACAGCATAACTTACATCTGACTGTTTTTTTTTTACAGACAGACGAGTTAGAAACCTGGACGCTTGAGTGGAGCATCTACTGTAGATGCACTCAGTCTAGTCCAGCATGTTCATGCCAGGAGGGACTGGATCCCTAACTGTGCCTGTTCTAGTTTTTCCACCAATAATCATCAGTATTTGTAGACAAGCTTTCAGTTTTATCTTTTTTTTTTTTTCATGCACCAAATTTTGTTTAACGCAGTAAAAGAGGCGGCAGTTTATCGTCCAGCTGAGACATTAATAGTAGCAGGACGGTGCTGCAGCAGCAGAACGGCAGACAGGATTTACAGTCTTCAGTTTGCTGCAGAAGACGGGCTCTGGCCAGACCGCTCTGACGACTGTACCTTGAAATACAGCTGTGTGTGTGTGTGTGTGTGTTGTGTGTGATCATTCTCTGCAGCAGTATATTTGATCATGACCTGCTATGAACCCTGCCCTCCGCGGCCCAGAGGAGTTGCTGACCCACCTACAAGCATGTTTTATGTTCAGTCATTAGAGTTTTAGTGCCTGTGATGGTTGAGCAGTTGTCTTTCAGGCTGTAGACTTTATCTCAAGTGACAAAGCTCATTAAAGAGGTCTCACTGCCACAGAAAACAGCGTTGGGCTGAAATGTAAAAATTGCAGGTAAAACAAAGCTGATATCATGTCGTTATATATTTGTTTTTCTTCTGAGTCTTCCTTAAAGAGCTGATGACACAACCTTAACTTCAAGTAACTTTGCCATACAACAACACACCAAGACAAAATCAGTAGTTCTGTGCAGTTAGAGGTTAATCAGATGTGTATTTACATAAATATCTTCACTAGCAAAACTTAGCCTCAGCCCCAAGTCCACTCGGCTCAGCTAAAAGCCTGCAAGACCACACCGAGGGAACCCTGAACTGTAAGAAGCACAAGCAGACCCACAACTGATAAGGAACTACAGTGGTTTGACATAGAGTCAGGCGTGACAGAGGAGAGGCACTCGTTCCCTGCGTAAGCTCGCGAGTTAACCAGCTAATTATTTGCCGTAAGTTAGCTCATGGCAAATAATTAGCCTTTAAAAATGAGAAGATAAAAACTTCCATGGTTCCAGTCGAGTTTTAAATAGTTCCCGTTTATAAGGATGAGGATGGAGGGAAGGATGCATCTTTGGAAGCAGCTGGAGGAGATCTGATGACCGGAGACGTCCTCATCTAACCGAACAGCAGCTGTCTGTCGATCAGCAGCTGTATGACTGATGTGATGAAGCAACGATGGTTGAAAAAGAATATTCCAGAGGACACGATCGCAGTTTCATTGTGTTAGAAGTCTCAACAGCTCCAGTAAACAGAAGCTGCAGACAGGAGAGACGTGGAGAGGTCCTACTGCTACTAGTAAGTCCGACCTGCTGCTTTATCCTCTTCAAAATAAAATTAAACTAACGCTGTACTTACGAGCTTTTAAACATTAACTGGCAATACAACAGAAGGCTGAGTCGTTACTGTTCGTCTGTGAAACTGGAAAAGGAACTTAAAAACCGCAATGAAGCCACTGACTTCAATGTTAAATGAGCTGAGAACGTTCTCTGAGAGACGTCACGTCCAGTTTCGGCTCACAGCGCCACAGTCTGGTCACATGTGCTGAAATGCAGCGAAGTTGCCTAATAACTCATCTATGCAGCTGCGCCTGTTTCTGTCACACAGATCATCATGAAGAACGTTTTAGTCGATAAAACATGGCGAAAAATGTCAAAAACTTGTCATCAGCACTTTAAATACAGTATCCACTGACAGAAAAAGGAATTCAGTAGAGGTTCTGTCCTCTAACTAGATCTCTGTGTAAAACTACAGCATATGTGCCTTTTTGAACGCCTGAAAAGTACATTTATGTTCCCAAATTATACATGATACATATTCACTCAGCAGTCACCTTATTAGTTACACCTGTTCAACTGCTGGTTAACACAAATGTCTAATTCCTGCTAACAAGCAGGAGGAACAGAGGAATCTCATCTGGACACGGTCAAGATGACTTGGTTAAGTTAAAACTGAGCATCATACAAATAAACCACACAATTATTTTTAGTATGTGGACTCAATTCCTGCAATACAAGGCTCAAATTCTCCAGAAAGTACGACATGGTGTAGCGAGGGATGTAACAAAGAAATGAAATGGCTGTGATTTACTTTGACTGTGTTGGAGTTGTGGTACACTGTCCCTGCTAGAAACTGTAAACATGCCACTCACTCTCCGGTAACTGTCTTCTTGCGGCAGCAGAAGCAGGCCAGCGCAGCCAGAAGCAGCAGCAGCAGCAGAGGGATGCCGATTCCCAGAACCAGACCCAGAACCAAGTCCACCTCGGCGTTGCTCACTTTGCCTCGGTCTGAAACAGACCCATCAAACAAAGCCCAGAATACTTCACCAGAACACCTCAGCGTGTCATCATTAGAGATAATGATGTCCGACATAAACACATCAGTCTAACTAAAAGACACAGTAGGAAGCAACGTCTTCGTTTCATCTCGTCGTGCTCACCTATTACACACGACAGGGTTTCATCCACGTCAGCCGTGCCGTTGCAAACACACCTGTAGCCCCCGTAGGTGTTGGAACAAAGGGCGGGGTAGACACAGACCGCCTCCTTGGCCTTACACTCATCCAGATCTGTTTGCATAAAAGCTGTCTCAGTAAGTAGTAGTAGTAGTAGTAGTAGTAGTAGTAGTAGTATTTCTACTTAACATTACACAGAATAACAAAGTGAACTGCCCATTTTGATGAAAAAAGAATATATGTCAATGACATAATGTTAAGGATGCATGATAAATACCAATACCGATGGCCGAGAAATTTCAGCTACTAAAGGCCGATACTGAAGTAACTGATCAATTTCAGCTCCTAAAGGTCGATACTGATAGCTGATCAATTTAAGCTCCCAAAGGCCGATACTGATAACTGATAACTGATCAATTTCAAGGCCGATACTGATAATCAATAAATTTAAGCTCCCAAAGACCAATGCTTATAACTGATCACTGATCAATTTCAGCTCCGAAAGGCTGATACTGATAACTGATAACCAATAAATTTCAGCTGCTAAAGGCGGATACTGATAACTGATAAATTTCAGCTTCTAGAGGCTGATACCAATAACTGATGTTGATAAATTTCGGCCGATACTGATAACTGATCAATTTCAGCTCCAAAGGCTGATACTGATAACCGATCAATTTCAGCTCCTTAAGGCTGATACTGATAACCGATAAATTTCAGCTCCTAAAGGCTGATACTGATAACTGATAACTGATCAATTTCAGCTCCTAAAGGCCGATACTGATAGCTGATAACAAAATTTCAGCTGCTAAAGGCGGATACTGATAACTGATAAATTTCAACTTCTAAAGGCTGATACCAATAATCGATAATTTTAAGCTCCCAAAGACCAATGCTGATAACTGATAACTGATCAATTTCAGCTCCTAAAGGCTGATACTGATAACCGATAAATTTCAGCTCCTACAGGCCGATACTGATACCTGATAGCCGATCAATTTCAACTCCTAAAGGCGGATACTGATAACTAATAAATTTCAGCTCCTAGAAGGAACCGATAACTGATGTTATAAATTTCGGCCGATACTGATAACCGATAAATTTCAGCTCCTAAAGTCGGATACTGATAACTGATAAATTTCAGCTCCTAGAGGCTGATACCAATAACCATGTTGATAAATTTCAGCGATACTGAAAACCGATACTGTTCAACTGATAACCGATAAATTTCAGCTGCTAAAGGCGGATACTGATAACTGATAAATTTCAGCTTCTAGAGGCTGATACCAATAAATGATGTTGATAAATTTCGGCCGATACTGATAACTGATAACCAATACATTTCTTTACTAACAAGTAAGATTCAAACTTTTATGTTATCAGTGCAAGTCGTGATGATATCGGCCTTATCGTAATGACCCAATAATTTCCTGTTATCGGCCCGATATTTATCGTACATGATGTGGAGTAAAAACTTTAAGGTAGTATTTCTAATCTTCCCGTCTCACTAAACGCAGATAAAAATGAGTTAAAAGCATTTTACCATCAACCTCCACGGCGCTGATGTCATAGTGGGTGCTGACTCGAGCCAGGTAGTCTCTGATGTACCAGTGGGGGGTGTCACTGGACACCCCCACGCGGTATTCGTCCACTCCTGGTTTGCTTGACGGATCTTTCTTACTGATGTTGTAGAACTTGTTGGTGAAACCTTTGCTGAGGATGTCATCCAGCTGAGAGGGGAAGAAAACGAGGTCAGCGAGGCTTCGTGTTACTGCTGGATGTGTTACCTGATGACACACACACACACACACCTGCTGGAGTCCGTCAGCTCTGCTGTTCATCCAGCCCACGGAGACGTTGAACACGTTATAGCCTGAGTACACAGAACAGCAGCGACAGCTGTGTGATGACCGTTTACCATGACAGCAGCAGAGGACGAGCTAATCTACGACAACGCTAATGAAGCCATAAACGCAGCCGAACGGGGGCTCTTACCTGGAGGATTGGGAGAGTCGCCTGCGGAGAAACACATCGGGTGAATCGTAACATGCTGGTGAAACAATAAAACGTGCACACGCTGCTGCAGGACAACAGTTACACAAATGAAACGCTCAAGCTTCAGTAAGTAGAAGTGCAAGACTTAGATGCTGAACCTGCAGTTTACTGAATCTACTGTGAAATATACAGTCATCCTCAAAATTATTCACACCCTCCAATTAAAGAAAAGGATAAAATCACAACAGTAATTCAAATAACAAAAAACTACTAATAAATAAAAATTTACAAAATTATAATTTACTGAAATAAGGTATTGCTTTTTAATTGTGGTAGGAAATAATAAAAAAAAACATGTCCCAGGCAGATTAAACCTTTCCCGTTAAGAATGGACCAACATCCTGTCCGCAGACTTTTTGAACATTACAGAAAACACCTGATTGCAGTGATTGTCTCAAATTTTGTGTCCACTGACAGACATTTTTGCAGATTTTTCTTCATGTTAGGAGAGAACGCAGTGTCAGTGGATTTTCTGAGTTGCATGTTGGATAACCGTCCATTTTAACGTGTGAGGTGGAGAGATGCTGTTCTATACACAGGCTTGATGCCGCCCCAACAGCTGATGTTCTAAAATGACTTTATACTCACAAGATTCGGTCGCTGTTTTGGTGTCGTATTATAGTAGACATGAAAAACCACTTAGTTAAGGTTTTGCTTTACGATGCAACTGGTTACATTAAGTATTATTGGCTACTTGGTTATGGTTAGGCAGTAAAACGTCATTAAAGTTAGGCAAAACATTATAGTTTGCATAACATCCCTACTAACTAGACGGTGAGGGACGGTGAAATATCGCGATATTTTATATGCCGATATCATATCGACAAAAATGCGGACCTATTTTACTAATGAAATCCCGCGAGATTTCATCGTTCTGTTACGAAATCTCGCGAGATTTTGTTCGATGAGCTGCGGTCCAGCATATAGAAAAGTAGAAAATACAAGTTAAAATGTGGGTCCAGGTTTTCGTGACCACCCAGTTGTTTGAGATTATTATGCACAGACTGAAATGTTCGTTTCTCATGTGCACTAATATGCGTTTTCATAGGCAAGGCAAGTTTATTTGTATAGCACATTTCATGTACAGAACAATTCAAAGTGCTTTACATAAAACATTATAAGCAAAAGGGAGATTAAAAAAAATATATATATATATATATATATATATATATACTCATATACTATTTTGTTTGACTGTTTCACTGGTTTCACGAGTTCATGTACACTTATACTATTGCAGCTCAGCTGTGGTAATATTGTTTTCAAAAGCACTTTATTTTTATTTCATTTGCTCATCTATTCAGTTGGGAAATATTTGTGTTCAGGGGGACGATTATAACTGATTTATTATGAGATCCAAATGGCAAAGAAACCTGTCCAAGTTGGGGTTTCATTATGGAATAATGCCAATATTAATATAAGATCTTGTGGTACCTTTTTTTGTTTTTAAAAGGAAAGTTTCTAAACATATTTTTGACGGATACAAGAGTTTATAATTTGTGAAGAATGGGTTATTTATTTATTTAAATGATGATTTTGCTTCATTATTCTTTTGTTTGCATTGATGCTTTTGTGGGTTTTTTGTCTTTTCTTTGTTAGTAATAACATGTTAAAGGGTAGCTTACCTTGTTAAGATGGACAGGCTTAGATATAAGCATCATGCTTCAGCCTGTATACATCTATTGTTTGGATATTTGACTGAATAAAATTTTGAATTAAAAAAAAAAAAATTAATAAATGGGACACGGAGGAACTGAGTTTTGTTGATTTTGATTTTGTTGTTTCAGTCATCCGATGTATGTAAATAGGATAGAATAACGCAATATATCGCAATTTCACAATATTGCAATATCTCATCGTATTGTGACACATGTATATTTGCCAGTACCCACCCCTACTAACTAGTACTGGATATATAAGTGCGTACATACCACATCCTTCAATGTCCTTGGTGTTCTCGTATCTACAGAGGCATTCGAATGAGCCGGGCTTGTTCTTGCACTCATACTTTGCGTTCTCACAGGCCATTAGCGCCGTGCATTCGTCTGTATCTGCAACACAGACAAACAGAGGCCACAACGATGCAGTTCGGTCCTGACGTCTGCAGCCAACATGCCGGCTGTTCGTTACCTGTGCAGTTGCGTCCATCTCCAGTAAAGCCAGGCTTACACGTGCAGGTGTAGTTCAGTTTGGTGCTTTGGCAGTCTGCATCTTTGTGGCAGGGGAAGGGGAAAGGGGGGCTGCACATGTCTGGGGAGGGGGGAGAAAAGAGTGAGCTGACAGCCATCAGATGATAATGAGACAGCGGGTGAAGAGGATGCGCTACAGACCATGCTCAAAGCATTTGTATCCCTCGTTGCCATTGGAGACGGTATTATCAGGACACTCTCCGCAGGCGAACTGGTCAGGCGCTGGTTTAGACCGACACTGCACCCCCCGGAAACAGGGTTTGCCTCGACATACGTCTGTCGCGTTCCCACAGAACTTTCCACCGTATCCTTTTGGGCACAGGCACCCCACCACCTGGTCAGGAAACCGGGAGGACGAACACAGATCAGCATCTCCGCGGCAACTAAAATGTTGGTAAACGTCTGCGCATGGCAGCTGGATCACAGGGTCAAAGGGCCAATTCCAATTCCAATCTTAACCCTCAATCTTAAGCCCCGTTTCCACCAGCGGGTCTGGATCGGGTCGGGCCGGATCAGTCCACGTTTTTTAGTGTCTCCCCCCTGATAAAAACTGGGATGGGTACCCTTATATCCGACCCAACCTGGCCTACTTTTTTGGTACCCTTCGGTAGGGGTACTGATTTAACCGATCCGGACCAAAGAGGTGGAGCTAATACACAGCAATCCGTTGATTCGATGAAAAATCTGTCACTTCCTGCGTGACCCGGCGTAAAAACAAAGCAGGGGTGACTCCTTTGTCTCTGTCTCTGTGGTACTTTGGTTAAAAGTTGTTGCACGGCGATGATGTCACATGATCACGTAGCAGTGCTATCCGGTTAATACTCCGCCTCCAGGGTAAGGGGACAGTTTGCTGTGGGGACGCAACGTCAAATCAACATACTCGTACCAAAACCCACCCGATCTGGCCTGACCCGACCCGACCCAGACCCGCTGGTGGAAACGGGGCTTTAGTAGTCCTCAAAACCAAGTGTTAAGGGTTATTTTGTGACTTAGAAATGGGACACCCCTTAAATGCAGATACATCTTCAAACTGTGGGGGTCAGATCTCGGTAAATACTGTAGTTAAACAGGTAAACAGCTGTGAGACTTTTTAAATATGGCGGGACCGGAAGAAGCGGAGATCACGCAAGGTGCGGGGCTTGCCAGTTCTACTAATCACCAAACATCTACGTATTTCGGTTCCTATGGAACC
Organism: Atherinomorus stipes; assembly: GCA_023101725.1. Taxonomy (NCBI): domain Eukaryota; kingdom Metazoa; phylum Chordata; class Actinopteri; order Atheriniformes; family Atherinidae; genus Atherinomorus; species Atherinomorus stipes. Next base: position 50,785 of record JALJCO010000798.1, on the reverse strand, counting down.
CTGAAAAGACCCTGCATCAGAGTAGGAACTAAAAAAAGGTTCTAGGAACTGAGGGCCGAGGCCCCTAGTTCCTATGTGTCCAAATGCTCAATAAAACGGCCAGGTTACTGAAAAGGTTATAGGAATTCCAAAAAGTTTCCTACAGTCTGAAAGCACCCCAGAATGCAGCTGTAATTGCAGCGGTAAAAAAAGCATAAACTTAATAAGATAAAAGAAAGAATTACCTGGAACTTTCCTTGTAGATGGTTCTCGGTGATGCTGTCGTACAGGCAGGTTCCACCGTTGAGGCAGTTGCAGACTCGCAGGATCGGGGTGAACAGAGAGCTGACGAGTTTGTCACTGACCTTGATTGTCAGCTGGACAGGCTGGGTGCTGAAGGGTGTCCACGTCAGGTAACCGTCACCTGGAGAAGGAGGTGCAGGAGGGAACACGTGGCGGTTAAACACGGTTACCACGGCGTTGAGTCCCGTCTGCTGAAGCCTCCTCATCCCACGGACAGATGCCGACAGTAACATCATCTGTGACACCCCCGGGTGTGTTTGTGTGAGTCTCACCACTGCCGACAGACGCCCCCGGAGGCCTGGGTAACAGCAACGAGTAGGCGATGGGGTCGCCGTTGGGATCTTCAGCAACAATCTGAGTGTTGACCTGAGAGTTGACCTGACTGTGGATCACTGTGGGCTCCGTCACGATGGGGGGCATGTTACCTGCCGGGCCAAGACGGGCCGTAGAGCATCAGCACAGTGCAACGATGGAAGCTGTAAACGCTGTGTGAATGTAGGTTACCGTAAATCAGGGCCAGGTTTGTGAACTGCGTCTTGGCGTCCAAACTTTGCTGACCGAAGTCGGAGATGCCGGATGCTAAGCTGTCGTGGATGCACTGCACGTTGCCCTCGCAGAATCTCCTCAGCTCTTCCACCTCAGCAGGACTGGTGCGTTCCAGGAGGAGCTTGGTGGGGACGGACTTCAGCGGAGCCAGTGGAGGTACAGAGAACAGCAGGCTCTCTGGTCCTGGGACGGCCCCTGAAACAAACACACAAGAAGCTGGTGAAGAAACTGGACTCTCCAAGCTCCACGTCTACATTAACATACAGCAGAAGTATTAATTGGTGGTAATGCACCTAAAGCTGTTTGCCAACCGCCAATAAACAGAAGAAGAAGAAGAAGAAGAAGAAGAAGACATGTCAATGAGTCTCTGTCCAGAACTTCATACTGTAGCTGTGTTGGAGCAGGATTGTATGGAAAACTTAAAGGACTGCGGCCCTTAGGGACCATTGTTACCCACGACTGCTTCAGCAGATACGAGATTAAAATGCGATTAATTCGATTAATCATTTACACTGCAAATTATTGCATTAAAAAAATAATAGCGATTAATTCAGAGTGTTCTTTCAATGCACGAGCATTTTAAATTTGGCCCACTGAATGACCCGGGCAGTGGGTGGCGGTGATGCACCTAAAGCTGTTTGCCAACCACCAATAAACACCAGAAGAAGAAGACGAAGACGTGTCAATGAGTCTCTGTCCAGAACTTCATAGCTGTGTTGGAGCAGGATTGTATAGAAAACTTAAAGGACTGCGGCCCTTGAGGACCATTGTACCCCACGACTAGGGATGTATACCGAGTACCGGTATCGTTTGGTACCGGTTCCTAATCTTAACGATACCAGGGTACCGTTAAGATTCTGGACAAACGATACTCTTATTGATACTTTTTGTACATCTACCTAACCATCGAGTTATTATTACACAGTCAAATAATCACAGAGATGGAATAAGACAGACTCAATTCCCATATTCTCCCAGCTGTTCTTCACCCACCTTTATGTCCGGGCTACTTCAACACCTTCTGAACAAACGTTCTCCACCACTGGATCTTTTAACATCTTGTAATGTCTTTATTATTTACTCTAAATTATGTTATAGTATCAATAAGAGAATCGATAAATACCGGTATCGATAAGGAGTATCGATATGGGTATCGGTATCGATAAAATCATAACGATATACATCCCTACCCACGACTGCTTCAGCAGATATGAGATTAAAATGCAATTAATTAGATTAATCAATTACAAATCCTGTAATTCATTAGATTAATTCTTTTAATCGCCTGACAGCCCTAGTTTTTAGCCTTGTGTTTGATGTCCTGCTGTCTACATCACTCTGGTCATCCAGGTGGATGGAAATGAGAGGAAATGAAATATAATGTCTTAAAAGTACACCATTAGCTTTTGTTCCTCCATGGTCCACTCACAGGACATGCCGAAGAGATGCAGCCGCTCCTCTGTGGGGGGGTTCAGGCCCTCTGAGGGGAGGATCTTGCTGTCTGACATGAGGAAGTCGTCCGAGCTGTTGGAGCTCCAGAGACCCATGAGACCCACAGTGCGGTTGTAGAACGTCTGAGGGACCTCCACCATGGCCGCTAGCTGACTGTAGCCCACGCTTCGCCACACCACCACGTGGAGACCCCCGGCATACACCGCCGCGCAGCGATTCACCGAGACACAGCGCACGGCAAAGTCCTCCTGGCCCACATACACCACACCTGAAAGGAGGGTTATAAAGTATCCGTGACAGTTTTAACTTACAGGGTTGGTAGCTGCATGCAACAAGTGTGTAAGTGTGTGGTGGTTATTACCAACTCTGATCGGGACTTGGACATCGTCCACAAAAATCTCCAGTCCACTCTTCTTCTCTGAACACCTCCATTCAATCTGAAAATAATGCACGAACAACAGAGGATCTGGTTTCTGAAGAGTGACGTGGTGAAAAACTGAAAATGTTTAAGTTTAAACTTATTTTCAAATGCAGCAGAGAAGTTTTTTTTAGCTAATTGTAAAACTTATCTTGAGTCATGAAAGACTTCGAGCATTCACTTCCTGATTGCAGATTAAATTAAGGCACTCAGAGGTAATTGCTCCTTTAGTGCACACTCGTATCGCTCAATCTCTCATCCTGACCTTGCCAATGCCTTGGTGGAAGGCTGCCATGCGAGCCACCACTGGGACCTCAATGATCCCCCTTGTGTCTGTGTGCAGCTTCTCAGCTTGTCCTTGCAGGGTGAAGATATTAGAGCCGCTCGCAGATGAAAGACGCAATATCACAAACTCTCCCAGGGCCTTAAAAGAGTATTCTGTCCCATCGAAGGTGATGAAATGGAGGCTGCCGTACATCATTGCTGCAAAAGATTTTATTTTCTTTTAAATCCAACTCTGCTGACAACATGTTTACACTCACTGGCCACTTTATGAGGTTCGTTTCATCACTTATTAATACAAATCAGCCAATCTTATGGGCAACTAAATGAATTCAGTCATCAAGACATGGTCAAGATGACCAAACATCAGAATGAGGAAGGTGGTTTTAGTACGTCAGAAACTGCTGATCTGCTAGGATTTTCACACACAACCATCTCTAGGGTTTACTAATGGTCTGAAAAATATCCAGGCAGTTGTCTGGACCAGAATGTCTTGTTGATGTCATAGAAGACTGGGTAGACTGGTTGGAAGATCATGGAAAGGCAACAGGAAGTCAGATAATTACTGGCTCCAACCAAAGACTGTAAAGAAAATGTATGTAGCCTAGTTTTAAACTGGCCCAGGGATGGTAAAGATCTCACAAAGAATCAGCTAAAGAGCTGAAAGTGAAGCCAGTTGCAGTGTTGCGTGCGCTGTCAGTCCCAGAAAACACTAAAATGGGCAAAGCCAGGGCCACTCCGAGCAAATGATTGACAGCTAGCTAAATGCTAACAGAGCTAATCCGAAGTGAACAGGAACAAACAAAGCTAGGTGGTCTAAAAGTAAGACAGGCTCAGACTTGCTGTTAACCAGCTAAAAATCATCGTCGTGCAACTCTGCTACAGACTGAGGCCTTCCCGGGAGCAAGCAGGGAGCTAACTATTAGCCTCCACGGCTAAAACCGGCACCCGGTCTGCCGCCTGTCAATCAAAAGGACCCGCCCATAATTATATGTAATTTTAAGATTAAATAACATCTAAACAGATGAGTTATAAAAAAATTCAACCCACCCTCACAGTTGACATGAAGGTAAACTTGACCTAATAAACATAAAATGATTCTTTAAACCAAGCTGTAAACGTGTTTATTTCTGCTGTAAACGTGTTTATTTCTGCTGTAAACATGTTTGTTCCTGCTGTAAACATGTTTATTCCTGCTGTAAATATGTTTATTTATGCTGTAAACATGTTTATTTCTGCTGTAAACGTGTTTATTTCTGCTGTGAAGTTGGCCTTTTTAACATTGGAGTCGATGGGGATTTTGTCTTGCAGCCCCTAGCGGATGAAGAGACAACCACAATTTTTCGGCAACCCAGCAGTGGCTTCACTCTTCTCCAGCAGAGTTTGCCCTTTGGTTCCAACCCAAATGTTCAAAAAGCCACAGCTCACTTATTGACAAACACAAAGAGGCGTGACCACATCCCCCCGTCCTGTATGCACTTCATTGGCTTCCAGTCTGTATTCTAGGGGAATTTAAGATTTTACTAATCATTTTTAAACGTTTACATTCCTTGGGGCCGTTGTATTTAAGCGAATTACTACAGCCATGTACCCCACCCCGAGCCCTGAGGTCAGCAGAACAGCTTTTGCTGGCTGTTCCCAGGGCAAAACTAAAATCTAGAGGGGATAGAGCATTTTCTGTTGCGGCACAGAAACTGTGGAATAGCCAGTTTATATTTTTACTATTTCCTTTTCTTTTCTTCCTTTATTTCATACTATTTCTACTCCTTATACTTTCCTCCCCTATCCCATCTCTACTCATCAAACTTTCTAGCCACTTATACCCTTCTTCTTATGCCTCATTGGCCCTATCCACCCTTGGCTCCCTCCATCCCTACCTCCTCTCCCCCTCCACCTCCACAGCTGTTCCCTCCCCATCCGCCTATCCTCCCAATAAACAATCTCACCTCCCATTTCACTCCTCTTCTTCTCAACCATTCTCTTCTTATCACACTTCTCAATTCCTTTCTTCGCTCTCCACCCCCTATTTCACCATTCAACCTTTTATTATCCCTCATCCCCCCCAGCTCCTTAGTTATTTATTTTTTTACATTATCTATTTATAATTTCTCCCTCTCAGGTCTTTTGTTTTTTGTTTTATTTATTTATTTTTTATATTTATGTATCTCTCTCTCTTCCTTAATTCTAACTTAATCAACATAAATAAAATATTATACTCATTCTTCTTTCCTTTACTTTATATTTTACTTTTTACTTTTTTCCTAAATACTATCTAATTTTTCTCCTTTTACCTTTTCTTATTCTATCTTCCAACTTTCACCTTTCACTTACTCATCTTCCCTTTCCAGTACTTTCCTTTTCCTTCATCTATTACCTTTTGGTCCTTTTTCCACCCTTGGAATAGCCGATACTTAGTGAGATCTTTACCATCTCTGGGCCAGTTTTGGAAAACTAGGCTGAAATAGTTTCTTTTCTCACAGGCTTACATGTAGCTAGTATTTTGGAGTTTATCTTGGGTTGGAGAAACTTTTGAAATTGTTCTTACGTTCTAATCTATAGCATCCTGGCTTTTACTCATTTTATGTGTTTCTTTCATTTTGTATCATTTTAAATAGTCTTAGTCTTTCAACTTCGATTCAGTGCTGTTGATGTTGTAAAGCCCACATGTCAACAAAAGTTGTTTTGAACTGTGCTTCATAAATAAATCTGAATTGAATTGAACCAAGACATCCAGGATAGCATCTCTGAAAACAGAACCTGTCCAACCTTGCAGCAGATGGGCTACAGCAGCGAAAGACCAGACCGGGTGCCGCTCCTGTCAGCTAAGAACAGGAAACTGAGGCTACAATTCACACAGACTCACCAGAGCTGGACAACAAAAGATGGAGAAAGGTTGCTGGTCTGATGAGTCTCCATTTCAGCTCCACATTCAGATGCTTGGCTCAGAATTTGGTGATGAAAACACTGATCTATTCTAACTAGTACCAACGGTTCAGGCTGCTAGTGATGTAATGGTGTGGGGAAAATTTTCTTGGCATACTTTGGCCACATGTGGTTTAAAGATTCACTACAGAACTTTGTGCAATTTTTTTTCATTGACACACCCCCTATCGATGGCTAAACTAGCATCCATCTGGGACGCCATCAGCCTTGGGACGCCGCTGGGCAGTGATGGCTCCAGAAATGTGCATGATGGATGTTTGTGTGCAATCAAAACAAGTCAGAAACACATATTTTTAAGGTCAAAAAGTTATGTTTTGGGCCTTCAACCACCACAGCCTTGCTGAGTATTGTTACTGACTATGTCCATCCGTTTATGACCACACACAACCTTGACACCTTGTTGAATCTATCGTGAAGAATTTAAGCAGTTTTGAAGTAAAAGGGAGTCCGACCTGACACTGCCGGGCTGTAGCTGATAAAGTGGTCGGTGAGTGTAGAAATCAATGAAAATGACCTCTGATAACTCTGCAGGGTGTTCTGCTGAGTGTGTTTACTCACCAGTACCCTGTGTTGCCTTCTTTGGCAGGAGAGAGCCACTGGGGCTGGTCCAGCTGTAACCTTGGCAACGGTCCATCGGCCTCTTGTTGAGGTAAAGCTGGCACAAAGAAGACTGAATGCAACACCACTGAAACGGCAGGAGATCCCCATCTGCAAAGACGATTGGTAAAATACTTTCTCTTAAAAAAACTTGGTTTTGGAGAGGTGGATTATTTGTTAGAGACTAAAAGGTTGCAGATTTAATCCCAGCAACAGAAAATGTGTTGATTTACTTCTTTGTTACAAGCCCTACAATTGTAATCTTTATTACCGATGTGTTTCTGTATGCTGTGCCCAGAGTAGTAGCGTTCATTGTAGCCAGCCAGCAGGGGACCATCTGGATCATACACACACCTCTTCCCTGCACCATCTCTGTTGGACAGAAGTGACCTAAAAATGTGTCCTGCAGCATCCCCCCATCGCTGACCACTCAGCTTCCTCACTGTTGGACCTGGATCGGTGATGTCCTGTACAAACGACAGGTCCTCCAGGGCCTGGGTACGGGTGCAGGGACAGGAAGACAACACCAGCATCCACTCAGCGGGGTGGGGCTCCTTCATCGCCCACGCCTGGCACTTGATCTGGGGATCAGCGTCCGACCCCTCCGGCCCTGTCAAATCGTACACAAGCTGGCCTAAGTTCCCCAGGGTTCCCTTCACCTCCTGGGGCCTATATCTGCCCCCAGGTCCAAACAGGTTTTCGGGCGGGGAGGTGGTCTCTTGGAAAGAGGTTTTTCCGTCAGTGTAGCCGATGAGGGCGTCATGAAACTGCCTCAAACCAGGACCCCAGCTCATCTCACCATATCTCAGGAGGGCAAACGATCGCGCCCCATCTGTGGTCAGGATACACTGGAAAGTGTTGGTCTGAAAAACACCAAAGAGAGCTCTCAGTCCGGGTGTGACACTGAATAAAGTGACTAATTTAACAGCCGCATTAACGGTGATAAGCCCTAATCCTCCCTCATTCCAAGGGTGCATTTAGAAAGCATAGTCCACCAGACTGTCTGTCTGAGAAGCATGTGGCTGCAGACCTGGAGACCGCAGTTTCAGACCTGCAGATCTGGACCCGCAGATCTGGACCCCTTCTCTTTTCCACGACAGCGCCCTCTATTTCCTTACAAACCAACAAGGAGGGCGATCGGAAAGTGAGTTCTGTTTATTTAATATTTAAAATCAAATACACGTTTTACCCTGATGAGTTCGAAATGTTGTGACACTCCTTACTGCGATAGTCAGAAAGCTACGTCTAACTTCACTGTAAGATTATGGGTAAGCTAATAGGCTAGTTTAGCTTAGCTCGTTGGAAAGAAGCTGCTGATTTGACTCAGAGATTTTTTTTAATGAAACCGAAGCATTGCAACTAATAAATGTAAGGTAACCGTGACAGTTATAGTGGATTATGATTAGAAAACAAACTAAAAACAAGAACTTATGTAGGCCTTAAGTCAGTTTTCATAAAAGTATTAAACTGTTTACATTCTCTGAAAGGTGGAAACATATTAGCAGCTACAATGTACTCAGTGATAATAGTGAATTCTTCATATCATAAATTAATATTGTATGTGTGACAGACATTATATTACAGTAATTGATAAAGGAAAAGATACTATGCTTGTTTTTAATCATTTAAATTTGTAATAATATATTCTGTTTATTTAGAGATCTATGAAAAATATCAACTTTGACTAATTAAACTCTTTTTAAGGTCCTGAAGAACCTGGATCGTTGTGGACAGATGACCTGTTGCAGACTTATCGTCCCTTCAGCAGCTTCATATCATCCCACAAAGTTGTGTAAGTGTGGAAACATGAAATTGTGTTTCAACCAGGCTGTTTGTCATAAAGGTTTGATTTTAGAAAAGGTAATGTTTGTATACATTCACCTCACATGTTTAGTGATGGTTGCTGGAACTTTATACTTTCTATCTTGTGTTTTTGTTATCAGTTGTAATTAAATACTTTGAAAAATAAAAACAACTTAATTCTTAATTCTGTGATCTCATGTTCATCTATAAACTATTCACCGTAGGCGAGGACAAGACACACAATGAACAAGAAGGTTCTCACAACTTGTGTTTCCTCCACAAACCACATTATTTTTGTGCGTACTTATGAGGGGCTGGATATGCTTTCATCAGACCAGATACCCATTAAAGCTTTTACTTCCTTTTCACTCCACATCTGACCATGAGCCATCCTTATAAGTACTGCAGTCCCACACGTGTGTTTGTTGTAGTAGTGTTTACCCACAATGCCAATGCAATTTGTAGTCCACTTCTTGTATTTGGTTCACTTGAATCAGACCGAGACCTGCATTTGTTCCGGATCAGAGTCCGTTTGGGCAGTCACAACTCCCCCAAACGACGCAGACTTTCCAAGCAAACGGACTCTGATTCGAATCAAAAAAGCTTTGTGAATGCGCCCTAAAGAGTACTGGGCAGTAGTGGATATTAAAGACTTATTTACATTGATTTAACGTAAATTTAAGTGATGTGTTTATTGTTTTTATGTTCACAGAGAGAGTTGTTGAGAAATTCTGTTCAGTTTGGATGTTAAAGTTGCACCATGAGTGTGAAGGACAGTTCAAGGAGATAAAGTCACCACCATATATAAAGTTTAATGGTGTCTAAGATGGAACCAACATAACCGACTGACAATTTGTGTTGCAGTTCCATCACAGACTGGATTTATTCTGACGCAAACTTTAACTGAGTAATTATACATTAAAAGCAAAACACTTATTCAGTAAAGTAAATTGTTCAAATCACAGCATTAAATTAATAGAACATTTTTAATTAAGTTTATTAAGTTGACCCAAACAGAAATTTGGAATAGAAATTGAATTAAAGAAATAAAATTTCATTTAATTACATTTTATTTAGTTTAATTTTATTAGATGTTTTTGAAGAAATATTAAGCTGGTTCAATGATTTCTTTGTTCAGTGCGCCGTTTAATATGAGCACTGTTTCATGCACTAGAACAGGGATGGGCAACTCTGGTCCTCGGGGGCCGGCATCCTGCAGGTTTTAGGAGTTTCCCTGTGGCAATCCACCTTGTGACCTGTCAGGTGTGTTACAGCAGGAGAACGAATACCTGCAGGTTGTGCAGATAGGAGAGGATAAATGTCAGCCTCTAGGTGGTGCCAAAGCTGTAGTCTACAAAAGCCCAATCCCGGTTCCTCTCCTTGGCCCTACCCCTCTGTTTTGCAGAGGTCCTTGATTGCCTTTTCAGTTGGGGATCAATAAGTAGTGGTTATCTGGCCCTTCAATGGGGGCTTCTGGGTCCAAAGGGTCCTCTTGATACCCAAAAGAAAAGGGACACTTTACTTCCGTACAGTGGAGCGGTAGGAAAAGTGGAAGAACTAAAACTGGGCCAAATTAGCGTGATTGTTTCGGAAATATGACTGACCATTTGCTTTCCACTCAACTTACACGTTAATGTTTAAAGTAAGACAAGTGTGTAAGCAAACAGCAACACTCCCAGCTCCATCACTCCTTTCAGAGAATAAGAGATCTCATGAATAAGAAGGGCTCTTGAAGGGTTACAAAACCCGAAGATCTGTAAATATCCTCTTTTTTTCCATTCAAACTAGGGTTGATATTAGTTTAAGAGGTTTTGAAGTCTTGAAGATGCAGCAAAAAATATAATTTTTGCTTGTAAATTCCTGTTCTGTGTGAATATGTAGGTAGTACTGGTTGCAACTTCACTAAAAAATTATTAACAAAAAAACAACCTCTGAGAAGTTGATCCTCTGGTAGGAGACTGGCATCACATGGTCCCATGTGATCTTGAGGATCCAGGCAGGGGAAAATGGAGGCTTGTTTCTCAGACTCTCAAACTTCGTCACTTCATCTTCTGTACGATTAAACACTACCTGAGAGTAAACGTCTAACACATCCAGCTTATGGTATTCCTAATAAAGGTCACAACAACAAAAAAGACGCATTAATATGAAGCAAAATGTAATTCAGTGACAACAGTAAAACATGAAGAAGGTCAGGTTCAGTCTAACCTGATAGTGCAGCTTCCCTTTCCCATGAGTGAGGTCAGCATCATCCCAGAAAACAGCCAACAGGGCCAAATCCATGTCGTCGGGTAAACCACCGGCTGGAGGAGACGGGAGCAAATACTGCTCGTTTTCAGCCACAGTTTGAAACTGGACGAGGCCGTTGTCAGAAAACTAAGAAAAACACAGGAGACACTTTCAGACTTCAACTGTTTTTATTTCATAGCTAATATCTAAGTAGTTAGAATGTTTTTTTTTTGTCTTTTATTGTAGTTAGTTAATCAAATATAAATGTAATTGTACATATGCTGCTAATGCTACAAGTAAACTCCTGATAATCAAATATTTTGGGGGAAATATGCAGCTATATCTTGTATACACCGTCAGGCAAGTGGAGCATTTTGTGGAACGAGGCATTTATGTCCCCATACAAACATCCTCAATATGAAATATACTGTTGAACTGGTCAAAAATAGGAAATTGGAAAAGTTTTTCGAACTACTTTGTATGTACAAAGTCATTCGCCCAAGTATTTAAAAAAAGAAATGAATAAAGCAACAAGGTTGTAGGTGAAGTACATGAAGAAGAAGTCAAATCCTTTAGTAAAAGTACCTCAATATTTAGTCGACCAAATGTTAAAGGTGCAGTATCTAAAAAAATCAAAGATCAGTGGCAGACAAATGTGATATAAAACTCAAAACTGTGTTTCTATTGATGTATAATCACTGCCCTAGAACAGTTGTTACATGTTTATTTTCTTAGAATGAGTCATTTATATCTACTTGCTGGGGGGTGCACATATGGAGGCTGCCATATTTGTTCCACCACTTTTACTACAGTGTCCCTGAATGGACAAAACAATGTGTGTGATGTAACAACCCTCTGAATTTTAAAACTGCTGTACCAGCTTTGTTTAATGGGAGCTAGAGACCGTTTGGGATCAGCAAGACATTAAAGACATAAAAGGTAGTTACTCATAGTACAGTCATAGCTACACCTGAGACTCACAGATGAAAGCATCTTTATGTCTGGGAGAATTTTGGCCACTGACAGCCACCATACATTAAAAACATATGAAGTCATTTGAAAGAAAACTAATTTTCTGAAAGAAAACATCTTTTCTTCTAATTACCCATCTTTACCACTAGATGTCAGCAATCAGCTCAATGCACAACTCCGCTACTTCCTGAACTTAAGGCAGCTCCTTTGCTTCCTGTCTTTCATTACTGGATGAACTGATTAGTCCAGGTGTGTCTGGCCAGTTACTGAGATCAGACACACCTGGGTTAAATAGTTTGTCCAGTAATTAAAGACAGAAAAACAAAGCAGCTACCTCAAGTTTGGGAAGTAGTGGAGTTGTGCATAGAGCCCAATGCTGACACCTAGTGGTAAAGAAGGGTATTTGAAATAAAAAATGTTTTCTTTCAAATTCATATTCCATGCACTGTTGTGAATGTATGGTGGTCGTTAGTGGCCAAAACTCTCCCAGATATAAAGATGTTTTCATCTGTGTGTAGCTATGACTGTACTGAGTAACTATTTTTAATGTCTTTTAATGCATTACTGATCCTAAACAGTCTCAACTCCCATTAAACAAAGCTGGTACAGCAGTTTTAAAGTTCAGAGGTTCTTAATTCACATACATTGTTTTGTATTATAGTTTTGAAATTTTCATCAGTTCTTATTTTTATTTAGTTTTTCCATTGTCATTCCATATCATTCCATTTTTCCTAACCTTTTCTACTGGAAATCTTTTTTCTTATTTAAAGCACACGTCATTGCTGTAAATTACGCAATACTGAAATTGATTTCATTTTGTTTGTTTTGGTCATAAAGGGCCTAAAAAGCTGTTTGTTTGTTTGTTTTTTGTGGATGTGAATAATGTGAGAAAACCTTGTTGGTTTAATAAATGTCCTTGAAAGTCACATTTGCAATTTGTGGTCTTTACTTTAAAAGAATAAGTCAAAATTTATGTTCTTAAAATAAGTACAAGTTTCAGGTCTTTCTGGTTTTTGTCTTATGAACCAGCTTGTTTAAAGATACAGACCAATGTTTTGTACTAAAAATAAGAAATATAGAGTTACATTACTTTTTTTTGTTGCTCCTTAGTCTCAATGAATGACAGTTAAGAATGTAAAACATCTTGAAAAGAGGATTATTTGCTCATAATACTCATATTGCACCTGTTATTAGGCTAAATAACCAGATTTGAAGCAATTTGATCTAAAAGTTAGCATTTTCAGCTTATTTTTACCCCATTCAATACTTTTATGGAAATGCATATTTTAAGATTTTAAAGTCTTATTTTGGGATTTCTTGAATAGGAAACTTTACTTGCTGCATGGACGGATAATTTTACTAATTTCAAGTAATTTTATACTTCAGTGTGTATGTCTTATTTTTAGGCTGCCTTATTTTGCAGTGGAACTATGTTCGATTTCTGTTCTTCTTCTCTGGTTTGTTCCTTTCACTGGCTGCATATCAGAGCTCAACACTGACCCAGTGGTTTCCGGTGGGATTGCTCCTTCTTTTGCGTGGAGTGACGAACGAACAAGCCCCTCAAAAACACAACAAATTACATGCGTAAGCAACGCAGATGACAGACTAAACTGTCCGTCCATTTGCGTATCTGTCCTCTGCGTCGAGCATAAATGGGCCTTAAGTGGTCTTTTATCTTGGGATGGACACATTTGATGCCACCGCGCTGTCTGTGTTGGAAGGTAATTTAGTTTTTGCTGTTATTTTTGTTTTTATTTGATTGCGGAGTATCCAGCCCAAGCGAAAACAAAACCCAACCAAAGTGATGTTGCTCAAATATTGGATCTTGAGTTTGAAGCCAGATTTCATTGATGGATAGTTACAAGGGCAGAAGACCAAGCCTCAAAAGTCTTTGAGGCTTACCCCATGCCATAAAGAAATAAAAAATACAAGTTTCTTATGGTTTTTGTTTTGTTTACTTTCTTTTGTGGCTGTTGTGTATTTCAGCAAAGTAAGAGGCTGAAAAAGTGACCTTTAAAAGTTTTTGTCCTCGGCAATGAATGAGCTAGGTCGCAATATACATGGGAAGGGTCTTACATTTCTTGCTATACCCATCTTTACCACTAGATGTCAGTAATTCTTACATGTTGTACCTTTAAGTTCACAATACATAAGTTTAATTATTGTAATGACACTGTTTATGTCCAGAAGTTGTTGCTAGATGATTAGTTCTTAAAAATATACTGATTTTTCAACCATTTTTCACATTTTGTTCCTAGTTTTGATCATGTTGTTTTTATTGTATTCGAGCCAGGTGACAACCCAGCGCTGTACCTGGAGAGGCAGCCTCTGTCAGGTTAGCTTGTTTGAGGTACGCTTTATTACTTTAGGATTTTTCTTGTTACCGGCTAAGCTAACTAAAGTTTTGTTGTGTTCTGTTGAAATAGCTCACCGCAAACCCAACATGCAGCTGGTTATATCTATGTTGCTGTGAATATTTAGTTTTTGTGGCACTTTATTTGAGACAGAATGAAGCTAGCTGGCTAAGCTAACTACAAACTTTGTTGTACTCTGTTGAAATAGCTGAAAGAGGCCCCATCATCACTGTGTTGCCGAGAATAACTTTTTATCGTGTACTTTTGAGATAATCTTTACGTAGTTTGCAATTGCTAACCACTTCCCACTGGAAATCTTTTTTCTTATTTAAAGCACATGTAATTACTGTAAATTGCGCCAGTACTGAAATTGAATTCATTTTATTTGTTTTGGTCATAAAGGGCCTAAAAAGCTGTTTATTTGTTTGTTTTTTGTGGATGTAAATAATGTGAGGAAACCTTGTGAGTTAATAAATGTCCTTGAAAGTCACATTTGCAATTTGTGGTCCTTACTTTAAAAGAAAAAGTCAAGATTTACATTCTTAAAATAAGTACAAGTTTCAGGTCTTTGTGGTTTTTGTCTTATGAACCAGCTTGTTTTAAGATACAGACCAATGTTTTGTACTAAATATAAGAAATATAGTTACATTACTTTTTTTGTTGCTCCTTAGTCTCAATGAACGAAGGTTATGGAAATGCTTATTTCAAGATTTTAAAGTCTTAATTTGGAATTTCTTGAATAGTAAACTTTACTTGCTGCATAGACAGATCATTTTATTAATTTCAAGTAATTTTATACTTCAGTGTGTATGTCTTATTTTTCACGCTGCCTTATTTTGCAGTGTAACTACTGTTGACCACCATTCATTCCCAAGATTACTTTCTTCATAGCTTGGATTATTTTATCCATCCCTCGAAGTTGTGCTGAAAAGGTGTTCAGTGTGAGTTTGCATAGACTATGCTAGTGCAAAGTGTGTCATGGTGAGGCATTAAAACATACGTTTTACCACAACCAGTGTTGTGGCTAACACCCCCACAGCACCTGCATAAAACATAGGCTGGCGCCACCATTGCTGTGGCTCCGTCTCCAAGTCATTTATCTGCACTTCCGGTATTTGATTCTCCTGCTCTGAAGCAGTTCCATTCTCCAAATGGACCTCGTCGTTCTCCTGGTTAGGTTGATAAATACTGGTTTCCTTTTCAGTTTGTTCTGCCTCTATCACCATATGCAAGTCTTTTTTCTCCTCTTCCAGTTGTTTCTTCTCCTCCTTTAAAAGAATTTTTTCCTCTAAAACTTTATTTTTCTCCAACTGCATCTCTTTTAACTTCTCTTCCAGTTGTTTATTCTCCTCCTCTAAAAGGCTTATATCGTCTAAAACTTCATTTTTCTCCAACTCGATCTCTTTTACCTTGTCTTCCAATTGTTTCTTCCATTCCTCTAAAAGACTTTTGTCCTCTAAAACTTTATTTTTTTCCAACTGGAAGTCTCTTAACTCCTTTTCCAGCTGTTTCTTCCCTTCCTCTAAAAGACTTTTGCCCTCTAAAACTTTATCTTTCTCCAACTGAATCTCTTTTACCTTCTCATCAAATTGTTTTTTCCCTTCCTCTAATAGACTTTTGCCCTCTAAAACTTTAGCTTTCTCCAACTGGAAGTCTCTTAACTCCTTTTCCAGCTGTTTTTTCCCTTCCTCTAAAAGACTTTTGCCCTCTAAGACTTTATCTTTCTCCAAATGGAAGTCTTTGAACTTCTTTTCCAGCTCTTTCTTCCCTTCCTCTAAAAGACTTTTGCCCTCTAAAACTTTGGCTTTTTCCAACTGGAAGTCTTTGAACTTCTTTTCCAGCTGTTTCTTCCCTTCCTCTAAAAGACTTTTGCCCTCTAAAACTTGGGCTTTTTCCAACTGGAAGTCTTTGAACTTCTTTTCCAGCTGTTTCTTTCCTTCCTCTAAAAGACTTTTGCCCTCTAAAACTTTGGCTTTTTCCAACTGGAAGTCTTTGAACTTCTTTTCCAGCTCTTTCTTCCCTTCTTCTAAAAGACTTTTGCCCTCTAAAACTTTGGCTTTTTCCAACTGGAAGTCTTTGAACTTCTTTTCCAGCTCTTTCTTCCCTTCCTCTAAAAGACTTTTGCCCTCTGAAACTTTAGCTTTTTCCAACTGGAAGTCTTTGAACTTCTTTTCCAGCTCTTTCTTCCCTTCCTCTAAAAGACTTTTGCCCTCTGAAACTTTAGCTTTTTCCAACTGGAAGTCTTTTAACTCCTTTTCCAGCTGTTTCTTCCCTTCCTCTAAAAGACTTTTGCCCTCTGAAACTTTATCTTTTTCCAACTGGAAGTCTTTTAACTCCTTTTCCAGCTGTTTCTTCCCTTCCTCTAAAAGACTTTTGCCCTCTGAAACTTTAGCTTTTTCCAACTGGAAGTCTTTGAACTTCTTTTCCAGCTCTTTCTTCCCTTCCTCTAAAAGACTTTTTCCTTCTAAAACTTTATCTTTCTCCAACTGGAAGTCTTTGAACTTCTTTTCCAGCTCTTTCTTCCCTTCCTCTAAAAGACTTTTGCCCTCTGAAACTTTGGCTTTTTCCAACTGGAAGTCTTTGAACTTCTTTTCCAATTGTTTCTTTCCTTCCTCTAAAAGACTTTTGCCCTCTAAAACGTGAGCTTTCTCCAACTGAATCTCTTTTACCTTCTCATCCAATTGTTTTTTCCCTTCCTCTAAAAGACTTTTGCCTTCTAAAACTTTAGCTTTCTCCAACTGGAAGTCTTTGAACTTCTTTTCCAGCTGTTTCTTCCCTTCCTCTAATAGACTTTTGCCCTCTAAAACTTTATTTTTCTCCAACTGAATCTCTTTTACCTTCTCATCTAATTGTTTTTTCCCTTCCTCTAAAAGACTTTTGCCCTCTAAAACTTTAGCTTTCTCCAACTGGAAGTCTTTGAACTTCTTTTCCAGCTGTTTCTTCCCTTCCTCTAATAGACTTTTGCCCTCTAAAACTTTATTTTTCTCCAACTGAATCTCTTTTACCTTCTCATCTAATTGTTTTTTCCCTTCCTCTAAAAGACTTTTGCCCTCTAAAACTTTATCTTTCTCCAACTGAATCTGTTTTACCTTCTCCTCCAATTGTTTCTTCCCTTCCTCTAAAAGACTTTTGTCCTCTAAAACTTTATTTTTCTCTAACTGGAAGTCTTCTTTGTCCTGGTTGAGCTTTTCAATGCTGGTTTCCATTTCAGCTTGTAATCTCTCTCTCTCCATCTGCAAATCTTTTTTCTCCTTTTCCAGTTGTTTCTTCTTCTCCTCGAGTAAATATTGGTCCCGTTCAACTTTGCTCATTTTATATTCAAGTTCAAATTTTGTCTTTTCATATTGGAGTTTCTCATTGTTTTCTGTCGCTTGGTTGAGATGCTTCGTCTCAGAAATCGCATTTTCCTTCAAATTGGGCCTCTTTCCAAATTTATAATGGGCTTTTAAAACCTTTCTTCCAGCCTGAGGGGGCTTGTCCGTCTCCTTTTCTAGTTTTTGTTGGGCGCAGAAGTTGAAAGCTTTAACAGGACTGCTAGTTTTTTCCTGAGAGTTTGTCCTTTCACCTTTATGACCAGAGTTTTCTAATGTCACTTGTTCATTTTCCTCCAACTTGGGCCTCTTTCCCAATCTACGACGGGCTTTTAAAATCTTTCTTTCGGCCTGAGGGGGCTTGTCCGCCTCCTTTTCCAGCTGTTGTTGGGCACAAACACTGAGATCATTAACAGGACATCCCACTTTTTCCTGTGAGATTGTCCTTTCACCTTTAAATCCAGAAATTTCTCTGTTTTCTGGTGTCGCTTGTTCAATTTGCTCCAACTCCGTCTTTTTCTCCAATCTACGACGGGCTTTTAAAATAATTCTTCCAGCCTGAGGGGGCTTGTCCGCCTCCTTTTCCAGCTTTTGTTGGGCGCAAAAGTTGAAAGCATTATCAGGACTGCTCGCTTTTTCCTGTGAGATTGTCCTTTCACCTTTATATCCAGAGATTTCTCTGTTTTCTGGTGTCGCTTTTTCATTTTGCTCCAACTCCGTCTTTTTGTCCAATCTATGACGGGCTTTTAAAATCATTCTTCCAGCCTGAGGGAATTTATCTTCCTCATTGTCCGGCTGTTCTTGGGCGCAAACGCTGAAATCATTGGCAGGACTGATGTTTTCTTCCTGTGAGGTTATCTTGTCACTTTCATAATAAGAGCTATTTCCGTTTTCTGATGCCATTGTAGCACTAAACTGTACCTTTGTGATAAAATCGTGTGTGAAATAGAATGACTGTCGTCAAAAATGCTGTGTTCTTGCTGACTGTAAACCGCTTCCAAACTCGTACAGAGATGTGAAAGAAGTGACTACGTTTAGAATTTCCACAGATATGCCTTCTTCTGACTGTATGACATCAGCAGTGATGTCATTAAACAAAGGACCCTAGAATTCCATCATGTTTCCATGGTGATCAAGTGCCTTTGATCAAAGTTGAAACTGCTAATTTACATAAATAAGCTCCGCCCACCTGCCTGCCAACTGTTCTCAGCTCAATTTAAATAAAGTTTTATTCAGGAGTCAAAATCTGCACAGCTTTTTTTTTTTTTTAAGTGATTTTAAATGCTGCTTTTATTCTTTGACTTTTCATGCTTCTTTTTTTCTGAACTCTGCTGTAATGTTTTTAGTGTTTTATGTAAAGCACTTTGAATTGTTGTATGGAAATAAACTTGCCTGCTCAACAAAGATTCCTTTTGTTTTTGTTGTTTTTTAACTTGTCCTGTCCACCATGGCAGCAACAGAATGAAAGGTACAGAATGTAAGAATTACTGACATCTAGTGGTAAAGGTGAGTATTTGAAAGAAGAGATGTTTTCTTTCAAATAACTTCATATTCTAAGCACTGTTGTGAATGTATGGTGGCCGTTAGTAGCCAAAATTCTCCCACTGAGTGGATCCAGTGGTTTCAGGTGTAGCTATGACTGTACTATAACTGTTTTTTATGTCTTTTAAGGCATTACTGATCCCAAACAGTGCTCTAACTCCCATTAAGCAAAGCTGGTACACGGTTTTAAATTTCAGAGGGTTCTCACTTCACACACATTATTTTGTCCATTCAGGGGCACTGTAATAAAAATGGTGGAACAAATATGGCATCCTCCATATGTCCACCACCCAGCAAGTAGATATAAATGACTCATTCTGCAAAAATAATCATATAACAGCTATTCTAGTGCAGTGATTACACATCAATAGAAACACAGTTTTGAATTATATATCACCTTTTTCTGTCATTAATCTTTGATTTTTACACACTGTACCTTTAATGAACATAAGGCTCCTCTTGATATTTTGAATTTATTCATTTTATTGAATTTTATTCAATATAATTCTCGTCTCAGATGGATATAATCCAGGGGTGGGCAACTCCGGCATCCTGCAGGTATTAGGAGTTTCCTGGCTGCAACACACCTGACTCCAATCAATGGGTAATTCTGCAAAGCTTGATGTGTCCTAAAATTATGATGTTTGCTGTACAGAGTGGAGTTTATCCAAGACTAAATACAATATTTAAGAGTAGAGGGGATACAATGGCTTACCTGCAGCATTGACCTCATGCTGCTGGTGCCAGTGACCAACACAACCACATTGGCTCACTTGTAACAAATACTGGTTAATGCAGAACTTAACAACTTCAGCTCGGGGCTCCCCCTAGTGGCGTCCTTTCACAATGGTAAAGTTCAAATACACCCCTACACAGCACACAGACGGCTTCTCTGCCTGTCTTTCCTCTATTTCGATCCCTGGATATATTTCTAAGCTTTTACTAGCTTGTTGATGCTACGTTGCTACGTTGGTAGCAGCCTCTCGTCTCCCTCTGCTCAAAGCAGAGTCCTGTGTCTTCTGCAATGGGACGTTTTACCCGCGTTTTGCGGGTAAATATGTCGTGGATTATATTTTTTTCTGGTGTTGGCGGGTAGCAGGTAAGAATACGAACTCTAATTGACTTTTTGTGGACATGACAAGTGATTATTGAGCTTATTCGGCCGTGAGACTCGGTGCTTCTCCCGGCGCGCAGGCAGCACAAGCTACATGAACCGGATCTTCACTCTGGTCCAGCAAAGAGTTGGTTTTGAGAGCCAGGAGCTGGTATTTAAGTGGTGGGAAGCTAAAGAACCGGTTTTTAGTCTGGTTCTGGAAGCAGCTTGGTGGATAGGGGACCTGAGTGTTGTACAGTGTTTCTGTTGTCGCCATATCTGTGTCGGGTCTACTCAGGCAGACTTACAGACCAGAGACACTGGGGGGAGGGGGCCAGGAAACATCAAATCACTTCGTAAACACTTTGTTTAGCCCCACAGGGACTCTGAAAACCAATTTATTGAGGTGAAAAAGTTTCTGAGTTCTGCAATGAGTTGGAAAATATTGGTAATCAGAAAAAAAAGCCAATATCGAACATCCCCGAAAGAAAGGGAAAGTATGACGTCATTCCGATATCATGACGACTTACGCCGATCACTTATGTCCCATAAAGTTGGAATTTTTAAGCTCTGACATGCAGAACTTGAAAATCCCACATTTACGCTTTTCTCGCTGAGATATTGCGATTTGGAGAAAGAAAGCTGCTACTTCACATGAAGACCCCAAACTGCTTCCAAACCACTTTCCCCATCTTATGTCAGACACAAACTACCCCATACAGTTGGAATTTTTGATTTGGTATAATTAGGTATGTATGTGTGTTGTCGGTATTGGTCTTTAGGAGCTGAAAGTTATCGGTTATCGGTATCAGTTTTAAAAAATGGTTATTGCGCATCCCTAACAGAACCTCAATAATGATATTTTATAGACTCAGTTCACCACAAAAATATTAACAGCAGTTCATTTCAACCACAGAAACACAATTCAGTGTCACACAGTACTTAGTTTCCCAAGTAATTCACCAAAAAAGTGACAATTTAGCTGATGCCACCCTTAAATTATGCCATGAAAGTGATAATTTCCATTTTTAAAATGCTGCAACTCACATAAACCCTGTCGAACATTTTCCCCATGAAGGGGAAACCCATCGGTGGGGTGATGTACGGAGAATTCCCATCTTCTGAATCGATTTTGATTTCCTCATCGCCAGCTTCTGTTCCAAAGGGGTACAAGGTGCTCTCTGTGGAGGAGGGAGGGCACCGACAGTCAGCCAGTTGGAAATTATTAACACCAATTTAAATTGTCTTATTATCTTACAAACTACTCAGTTAATTTGTAATCGGAGCATTTAAAAGCTACAGATTTAACGACTCATAGAAAAGTCACTCTTTACCTACAGGGAAGCCGATTTCTGCCCTGTTTGCAACAAAAAAGTAATGAAGCAACTCTGTCTGAGCTCTCAAAGTTAATCATTACATCTAGATACATTAAATCAAACCAGGATGACGTTTCTGTATGTGATACCACAAATA
The DNA here is from genome assembly GCA_023101725.1 of Atherinomorus stipes. NCBI lineage: Eukaryota > Metazoa > Chordata > Actinopteri > Atheriniformes > Atherinidae > Atherinomorus > Atherinomorus stipes. The sequence goes on along the minus strand of JALJCO010000798.1, from coordinate 29,488 downwards.
ATAAAACTGGTTAAAAGTAAGACTGTTAGCTTAATCACTGCATTAGCAGACGCACAGCTAAAAACAGCTAAACAAATCTACAGTGTAGCTGGATGCAGTCAAGCAGATTTTTCTTAAAACAATTTAAATTACTTACTATATGTCAGTTCATATTTTTAAGCACAGTGTAGCTTAGCAAAAAAAATACAAAATTAAGACCTCTGAAAACGCTGGTGGAGGTTATTTTTCTCTCCAAAGCTAGCTCATTAAGAGGTTAAGTAACAAACCGCTGGTAACTGACCGGCCAGTGAAACCTACATAGAAGCTTGTCCCAACCAAGTAGATTAGCTTCTACTTCGTATGGTAAACTGTCATGCCAGGGCTAGCAACCTACACTGCAAAAACTCAAATCTTAGCAAGTGTATTTGTCTCATTTCTAGACAAAATATCTCATCACACTCAAAATAGGACAAAGTTGGTTGCAAACACAAGACGTCATTTCAACATTGTTTTTTGGGCTAAATCTGGTTGGTCCGTCATAGCCATATTTAAGCCTAAAAATAGACGTTGAAAGTGGCGCTAAGTTTGGACCGTCTGATTTTGTCCAAATTTTGCCCAAATTTACACGTTGAAAAGTCGTTGAAAAACGTCTTTTCAACATCTAATGGAAAGACGGCTTTTCACCTTTCACTTTTCAACCAAACCAAAACGTTGTTTCAACGTTTTCAACAGATGGAGACGATGTCTTTACAACGTCTTTTCAGCCAAATTTTGCTGGGTGGGAAAGAAACATTTCAGTAAGATATAAAATCTTATTTCAAGATTATTATTTTTTTTTGCTATAAGCCAAAAAATCTGCCAATGGGACAAGCAAAATTTTCTTGATGTCATGAAAAGATGCATTGTCTTAAAACAAGATCTTATATCTCACTGAAATGTTTTATTTTTAAGCAATTTTGTCTTATTTTGAGTGTGATGAGATATTTTGTCTAGAAATGAGAAAAATATACTTGCTAATATTTGACTTTTTGCAGTGTACTGTATGGCAATAAAAACCATGTTTACAACTCTGTAGTCAAACTAAAACCAGCTACCCCTAAATGTAGATGTAATAGTCATTGTGGCTGATGATGTCACAGCAGAATGAGCTACTGCACAGGTAAGCAGCTTCTTTTTATCATAGAGAGAATGGTGTTAATCAGATTTGCTTAAGCAAGGTGGTGAACCAAAAATACATGCAACAGCAAATACAGAGACAAAATCATTTTTAGACATGAACGTTTGCACTATAATGCACTTTAAGTCGGTTCTGTGGACATTGGGGTCTAAACTTTGAGCAGCAGTTAAAAAGAGCTGCTTGGGCGTAATGGATAACTTTCTTTTTTTTCTACCTGGACCTTATTTCTAGGAGTTTATACGTGCATTTACTCACCGGTAAAATTTCTGCATCACTTTGACTCCTTTGGAAGATATTACGTTGAGTCGCCTTTCGATGTTCCCCTAGTAAAATGGGGGATACGGGGCAGCCACTATATCAGACATTATCTGCAGCAAAACTCCTTGATTTTCGCCAATACTTTATGTAGAATGAACGAACAAATGAGTACTATTGTCCCGTGAGTCCAGATTTAGCTTTCCGATAGTTATCAGGGTTTTCTACATACTTTTCGAGGCCGTGCGTTCACGATGCGCGCTTCCATAGTACAGCTGAGAAGAGCAGCTCCTTACCCAGACAACAATAAAAACACAATTTGTGAAACTCTGAACTCACGGGACAATAGTACTCTCCGTTCGTTTATTCTACTTAAAGCATTGATGAAATTTTGATGAGTTTTGCTGCAGATAATGTCTTATATAGAGGCTGCCCCGTCTCCGCCATGATACTGGACATTCATCGAAGGGTGACTCAACATAATATCTTCCGAAGGAGTCAAAGTGATGCAGAAACTTTACCGGTGAGTAAATGCACATATATACTCATAGAAATAAGATCCAGGTTGAAAAAAAGAAACTTATCCTTTAAAGGGTTAAATCCTGCTAGAATGTGAATGATATTATGGAGTTAGTTTATCTGACCACAGAATTGTAAACATAAACTGATTTTTCAGTCACCAGTGAGGTTATGGCCTCCCAAGCAGTAGCAGATGTAATAAGTAACTGGATCAGATACAAGTAGTAGCTCCATGATTTCCCTCTGCTAGTATGAAGTCAGTAGCTTCCTTTAAAAAAAAAAAAAAAAAAAAAATATATATATATATATATATATATATATATATATATATTTGTCCAAAAAAGACAAAAAAAAAAAACACCCTTTCATTATTACCTCTCTTTTCAATGGATAGTGTCACAATACAAGGTTTTCTGAGATAAATATATATGTAAAAACAAAAACAGTACAGACATTTATAGAGCTGCACAATATTGGAAAAATTCGACATTGCAATTTTTTTCTAACCCTGTGATACAAATTGGGATACAAAAATTTTTGACTTGAATACTTGAATAGCACTTTAAGTTATGCTATCTTATTGATAATTAACTTACCATGATCTGAGCGTGAATGTTAAGAGCACAGTTTTTGTCTTTAGTTAAGTGATTCTTATCCTTTACCGCACGCTTTTATTGTGACAGGACCTGAGTAAATTTTTACTTTCATTATGTACAGATAGGGCTGGGCAACCGTGGCAAAAATCAACATCGCAATTAATTGAACCATTGACCTCAGTTTCAGTTGTTACACGATTGTTCCACTCTCAACCAGATGATATGACCTCAAATCAAAATCAGGATTTATTGAACAAATTACCTCAATTACAATTAATTGGCAGTTATTTCAGTATTGTTTTAGTTTTAGTCCTCGTAGCTTACTGAAAGTATTTGTTGCAAATATTTTCATAATACAGTAAGAACAGGGGATATTGATTTCAAAATAAGTGTAAAAAAACATACAGTTAAACTATATATGGTCATCTAATAAATATTTCCTGAATATTGCTAAGAGAAATACTTGAAATAACTGACATGAGAACAATTACATTGATACTCAATGTCCGTTTCGATTTATAACCCAGCCCTATGTACAAATATGAATTGCATTTTACCACAAAAGGTTTGTTCTTTGCCAGAATGATTGAGAATGGTGATTGGTGGATCACTATGCGCAGTGTGCGTCAGGTACTGTTGAAATGACATGAGAACACACTAAGTTAATTTGCCTCCTTCATTGCAGGACCAAAGATGTGACTATTGCTCACTAGTATGTTGCGATGACGATGGTCAATAATATATTGTGCAGCCCTACTAACAACCAAGTATGGTGGTGACCAAACAAATGTAAAGCCAACCCTTCTGAGGGATCATCCTGCACAATGTGCTGTTTTCTGGACAGGAACAGGTGTATGTCCCCGGTACGTTGGTGCAGGTTGGTTGCCCGGAACAAGGTGCATGTGATACACACTCATCCACGTCAGCACATCCCTCTTTTCCATGACCATTATCTCGAGTAGATTTCCATCCATGATTGCACGAACATTTGAAACCTCCCACATAGTTGATGCAGGTGGCAGCAGGGTGGCAATGCCCGTTTGCCTGCTGGCATTCATCAATGTCTACGCACAGTGGTCCAATACTCATGAAACCTGGCGTGCACGTGCACACAAATGACCCGGGAGTGTTGTGACATTGAGCAAGAGGATGGCACGGGCTGGTCAGGGCAACGCACTCGTCCACGTCTTTGCACCAAGAGCCGTTGCCAGCAAAGCCGATATGGCAGTGACATGAGAAGGAACCAGGTGTGTTCCAGCAGTGTGCCAAAGGATGGCAAGGTGACTTCTCACATTCATTGTTGTCAACACATGCCCCCTGCTCCTCGTGATACCCTAGTGGGCAAGAGCAGTTGTATCCTCCTGGTAGGTTTGTGCAAACCTGGTCATAGCGGCAGGTGGTGTTGAACTCGCATTCATTGATATCTCCACAGCCAGAGCTGATGGATTTGTATCCAGGAAAGCAGGAACAGAAGAAAGAACCCACTGTGTTATTACAGAATGAGTGCTCTGGGCATGGGATGCCATCTGGGTTGTGACACTCATCTACATCCTGGCACTCTGTACCATTCAGAGCAAAGCCTTCATTACAGGGACAGAGGTATGACCCCAGGATGTTGACACATGTTGAGTGTGGCTGGCACAGTGAAGAGTTATACGAGTCCAAGCATTCATCCACATCCATGCACTCTGTTCCATTACTCCAGAATCCTTTGTCACATTCGCAGTAATATGAGCCAACAGCATTCACACATGTCCCATTTGTGCAAAGCTCCCCCAGCTCCTTGTCCTTGCATTCATCAATATCCACACACAAGTCACCAATGCTGGAAAATCCTCCATCACAAAGACACTGGTAGCTTCCGTTGGTGTTTACACATGTGCTGTGGTCAGGACAGGTGGAGTTATCCAGGCATTCGTTGACATCTTCACAGTCAGTGCCGTTGCCTTGGTAACCTTCCCAACACTTGCACATAGCAGATCCAATTATGTTGAGGCAGTTGGAAAAATTGGGACACTGGATGAGGCCGAGGGAGCACTCATCAATATCCAAGCACAGCGAGTTGTTGCCTAAGAAGCCTGGGTCACAGGTACAGTTGTAGCTTCCTTCTAGGTTGGTACAGGTGCTGTTGTCAGGGCAGGTGAAGTTTCCGGTTCCACATTCGTCAATGTCTTGACAGTGTGTCCCATTGTCTTGGAAACCTTCCCAACAGTTGCAGATGTAAGAACCATTTGTGTTTAGGCAGTAAGAGAAGGCAGTGCAGACTTCATCTTGGGACAGAACACATTCATCTATATCCCAGCAGCTAGTGCCATTTCCTTCATAACCCTCTGCACATCGACAATAGAAGGAGCCTTGGTATGGGTGGCACGTTGCCAGTGGGTGGCAGCTGCTGCTTGCATTGAGGCAGTTGTCTTCACTCACACAAGTTCCCTCGTTGTAGACCCTTCCCAAGATACAAGAACAGGTGTAGGAACCAGCAATGTTGCTGCATGTCATGTTGCTGCTACAAGCTGTAGGCATCTCGCACTCATCCACATCCTCGCAGACAAAGCCGTCACCCCGGTAACCGTCCATGCATTGGCAAAGGTAGGACCCGTTCGTGTTGAGGCACCAAGCCTGGGCACTGCAGTTGTTTGGCAGGGTAGAGTTCTGCTCGCATTCGTCCACGTCCTGGCAGTCAAAGCCGTCACCCTCCATGCCGTGCGGGCAAGCACAGGAGAAAGATCCGGGCATGTTTGTGCAGTTGGCAACTGGGTGGCAGCCTCCATTTTGGACTTGGCACTCATCAAAGTCTATAATTTATCCAAAATGGGACAGTGTCAGGGAAACAACCCCAAAAGGTGCTAAAAGAGAGCTTGCAAGAGATTCCACTTACAGGGGCACAAAAGCATCTTGAGCAATGAATATTCATTATGAGGATTTGATACTTACCAGAGCAGTTTTTCCCGTCACCTGTGAAACCGCTGAGACAAAAGCAGGAATGGCTGCCTCTTGTGTTGACACACTGGGCAAACTCACTGCACTCCTGCTGCCCGGTCTCACACTCGTTCACATCTACAAAGGTAACAAAATGGGGAGAGTGGTAAGAAGACGACGAATGAGATTATGAAGTTCTACATTATTAAAACTAATGATATTTTCAAGTCCTTGGAAGTGTTGTTAAATGAATTAATTGGCTTGTCTTAATAAGACAAAACAGTAAATATGCCAAGTAATATGTTATCATGTTGGAGGCATTTGTTTTGTCATTCTTTATCACATCTTTGTTTATCAAAAAGATTCAATTAAACCCCAATCAAAGAACACATTCTTCGACATATCAATATCATATAATGCATATAATATTCTTTACTGTATTTGAATAAGTTATCTTGTTACCCCAAAGAAATAGTATAACACAAACATTAAGAGCAAAAATCCATGTCTTTTCCATTTAATAGTAACAACAAATTTAGATTAAGTATAGTTACTGTCATGTACAAACCTCATTCCCATTAAATGGTTTTTTAATTCAATAAAAACTTTAATCTGTGATATGTTTATTTGTTTGAACTTTATTCAACAGACACAAGTTCAGACTAATTATTGAGAGAATAAGGGAAATCTTTGGTGTAAAGGCTGACGACAGAGCATTACACTCTGAGATTGTATGTGATTGTCAGCCCTCAGAAGACACTGGGTGAGAGATTATCATGCCAGTATGATCAGTTTGACCTTATGGGCTCAGGAATACCTTGGAAACCCATTTTTACGAGACACAAGTGACCTGAAACTACATTTTGCATGGCAAGCCATACATTCTCTTTTAATCTCAGATTAAGAGAAAGAAGTGACACATTTTCTGTTGTCAGATGAGTTAAAGGTTCAGCTTCTGGAAAAAAAAAATACTTCTGGTATTATCATCCAGAGATCACAATGACCATCCAGCCTGTTATCAGCAAAATGCGCAAAAGCTTTTGTGATAATATAGGGGTGAATTTACGACATATGTGTGAAGGTGCCATTTGCACTGAGAAGTATACTGGAATTTAGAAGCATCACTGAAACAATGTTCATGGTAATTTCAGCAGGACAATGCCAGACCTCAGTCTGCACAGTTTACAATAGTGAATGATTGATCTCTAAGGCATGGATCACCAACTGCGGACCCCTTGGGTCAGTGTCCTGGAGGTTTTAAATGTTTTCATGGTTGTTGTCAAGTTCTGCACAAGCTTCGCAGCAGGGAAACATCTAAAACCTACTGGACATAGGACATGATTTCTGATGTGTGGGTGATGATTGTGTGTAGATTACAGTGGTTTATTATTGTGTTGAGTGATGTGATGATGTTGCCAAGGCAGTTTATGTAACAGCATTTGAGTCCAAGAGAAATTACTCTTTGGGGACAATAAAGTGTATCACATCGTATTGCATCGTAACGTATCGTATCGTATCGTATCATATCGTATCGTATCATATCGTATCGTATCGTATCGTATCGTATCGCATCACGAGCCCAAGAAGTTTGGTACCCTGCTCTAAGGTTTATTTTGAAAAAGGAGAGTCCGAAAGGTCAATCATGGACTTTTGAACAGCTGAAACATTGTTTTTAGCAAAAAAATACAGATTGCTCTGAGAAACCGCAAGAGTTATTAACCTCTGCACCCAAACAACTAAAAAGTGTAACTAACAGGAAGGATCAAAATCATGACTCTACTTTTTTTTGCTGCGAATATCAAACTTCATATTTTATAAACACAAAGAATTTGATCAGTAGCTGCAGTTACATGGACAAATATTTCATCTATCCAACTGAAACCATTCCGATCAGATTCCAGCTTACATTAATATCGATGCTGATGATGGACAGATTTAATACGATCATGATACTTTTGACATGCACGGTGCCTCCTAGCTCGGAAGAAAAGGGGTTTTCTTTTTTTATTTCGAACCTTTTGACCGTCGAAATGCCCAATAATCCTTAGCTCTTTATCTTTTTTTTTTAAAAGCATTGTCTCCGTCACGTTCTGTTTTGCTTCCGGTAGTTTTCAAGTCTTCCCTGAATCTTGCTACGTCACGTCACCCCCACGTCTTCAAGTATGTGCAGAGAAAAATGGTCAGAATAAGTCATTATTTCCTGCTAATCTGATTGTGAAAAGGTTTAAACCACCCCTGTTAACCAGATTGAAAATTCTTTGCAATCGAGGCCGATCAGATCAGCTGGTATGTATGCATGACTCATTTTTATTTTAACTGCCGTTTGATTGGACTGAAAATACTTTACTTTGCACTTGTATCTGTTAAAGTTTTTCTTTAATTTTTCTCTCCCAACTTTTCTGGAAATGGATTTTGTAGCCTGCACAAAGTTTTCTAGCTTCAGTTCAGGTAGGTCTAAATTCATTCATGATTAATGTGAAAATAAAAGTGTATTTTACCAACACAGTGCGTTCCATTGAGAGTGTAGCCCTGTTTGCAGATACAGGAAAACGATCCTGGAATATTCACACACTCCGTTTCATTTTCAGGACAAAAGTTTTCCATCTGGCACTCGTCTATGTCAGAGCAGCTCAGTCCATCACCGATGTAGCCCAGGTCACAAACACACTGGTATCCAGCGGGTGAAAGGTGGCACAGACCCTGACTATGGCAGGGAGGATCGCACAGGGGGATGGGTGGCACACAGCTGTCATTAAAAGCCACAGTACCATTCAAACATGAGCAAACATGCGCACCCGGAGAGTTGACACACTTGGAGAAGGCAGGGCAGGTGGTGTTAGAGAGGGAGCACTCATCCACATCTTGGCAGGAGAAGCCATCCCCATTGAAACCCTCTTGACAGGAGCAGGAGAAGTCCCCTATAAAGTTGGTGCATATGGCCCGTTTGTGGCACGTACCCTCTTCTTTACACTCATCTTTATCTGCACACTGGGTGCCGTTTCCTGCAAAGCCTCGCTTACAAGAGCAAGTGTGCGACCCGATGGTGTTGAGACATGTGGCGTTAATGTGGCATGGGTTATCCTTGCACTCATCCATGTCCACACATGCCATGTTGCTGGCAGGACGGTAGTACCCAGCCTGGCAGGGGCATTCATAAGACCCATCAATGTTTTTGCATTCTTCATTCACTCCACACGGGTTGCTCAGTTCTTTGCACTCGTTTATGTCTTGGCAAAGGGTCCGGTTAATCAAGAGGAAACCTGACAGGCACAGGCAAGTGAAAGAACCCTGATTGTTGACACATGTTGCTTTGTTTCTGCAGCCTCCGTTATCCACCAGACACTCGTTCACATCATTGCACTGGAGTACTCCATCTCCAAAGTATCCCACCTTACAGGTGCAGTTGAAAGAGCCAGGAAGGTTAATGCAAAGGGCATCAGAGTGGCACTGTGATACCAAGGAGCATTCATCTTCATCCTTGCAGGTGAAACCGTCTCCTTTGTAGCCTGTCAAGCACTGACAGGAGAAGGACCCGGGGGAATTTGTGCAGGCTGCATTGGGGCTGCAGCGTCCTGCCTCACACTCATCGAGGTCATTGCATACTGAGTTGTTGAAGATGAAGCCAGTCCCACAGTCACAGTAATACGACCCCCCAGTGTTGACGCAGGTAGTGGTAGATGGACAAATGTTAGACTGTGCACACTCATTAATATCTTCACACAGTCGCCCATCACCGACAAAACCTTCCAGACAAGCGCACTCATAGCTGCCGAGCCTGTTGATGCAAGCAGCACTGGGGTCACAATCGTTGTCTCCATTGCATTCATTTATATCCGCACATGTCAGCCCATTTCCAACAAACCCGCTTTTGCAGATACACTGGTATGAGCCTATGATATTTTTACACTCTGCGAATGAGCTGCAGATGTTGTTTGCACATTCGTCGATGTCTACGCAGCTCTGTCCGTTGCTTTCAAAGCCGTTGCTGCATGTGCAGCGGTAGGAGCCGGGCAGATTTATGCAGCCTCTATAGCCAAATGACGACGAACACACCCGAGGGGTCTCTGAGCACTCATCGATGTCGAGGCATAGGTAGTTTCCATTGCCCTTATAGCCAGCATTACAAGTGCACATGTAAGACCCGGGGTTGTTGGTGCAGGTGGCATTCCAGTGGCATATCCGCTGGTTTGTGCATTCGTTTATATCCATACACTGGAAGCCGTCGCCCGTGAAGCCGACTGTGCACTGGCACTGTCGTCCCCCCTCGAAATTAGTACAAAGGGCGTTTGAGTGGCAACCTCCATTTTCTTTTTGGCACTCGTCAATGTCCTGGCAGCTGGTTCCATCTCCAACATATCCATCGAAGCAAACGCAGGTGTAGCTGCCGAGAGTGTTGTTGCAGCGGGCTTTCGGGTGGCAACTGTGTAGACGACTGAGACATTCATCGATGTCGCTGCACAGCAGACCGTCGCCCTGGAAGCCCATTCGGCATACGCAGGTGAAGTTGTTTCTGACCTTAAGGCAGTCAGCCTGAGGGTGGCATCTGATGCCTGCTTCTTCACATTCCCTCAGCTCTACGACAACTGAAAGAACAAGAGGGGAATTCAGAGCAGAACTTTAGAAACATTCGTTATTGTCCATTCCCAAATTATTTTTTACCACATGAGAAAGGCTAAATACAGACAAGGACAAAATTGTTGGTACCACTCGGTTAATTAAAGAAAAACTCACAATGGTCACAGAAATAACTTGAATCTGACAAAAGTAATAATGAATAAAAATTCTGTGAAAATTAACCAATGAAAGTCAGACATTGCTTTTCAGCCACACTTCAAGAGAATTATTTTAAAAATATAATCATGATACAGGCCAGGACAAAAATGACGGTACCCTTAATATTTTGTTGCAGAGCCTTTTGAGGCAATAACTGCAATCAAACAGTTCCTGTAACTGTCAGTGAGACTTCTGCACCTCTCAGCAGGTATTCTGGTCCAAAGATACAATAGGATTTAGGTCAGGGCTCATAGAAGGCCACTTCAGAATAGTCCAATGTTTTCCTATCAGTCATTCTTGGCTGTTTTTATGTGTTTTGGGTCATTATCCTGTTGCAAGACCCATGACCTGCGACTGAGACCGAGCTTTGAGACCAAGAATCCCTCGATAGTACTGGACCCCCTTGAAAACAAGATGCTGCATCTCAAGGGGCGATCCTGTTCATTTCAAATTTTAATAGTTTTGAGATTTCATTTTATCTGTACAGAATTAAGATCCACTGTGCCAGATGCAGCAAAGCAGCCCTGACCATAACAGACCTCCTCCATGTTTCACAGTAGGGACAGTCTTCCTTTTCTTCATGTTTCCGTCTGTGAACATAGAGCTGATGTGTCAACATGTAGTTTGGTAAATTCCAGTCTGGCTTTTTTATGGTTTGTTTTCAACAATGATGTCCTCCTCGGTCGTCTCCCATTAAGTCCACTTTGGCTCAAACAAGGACGGATGGTGGATCTGACACTGATGTTCTTGAACTTGAAGTTCACCTTTAATCTCTAGAAGTTCTTCTGGGCTCTTTTATTACTGTTCGTATAATCCGTCTCTTTGATTTGTCATCAATTTTCCTCCCGCGGCCACGTCCAGGAAGGTTGGCTACAGTCCCACGGATCTTAGATTTCTGAATAATATGTGCAGCTGTAGTCACAGGAACATCAAGCTGCTTGGAGATGGTCTTATCCTTTACCTTTAATGTGCTTGTCTATAATTTTCTTTCTCCTGAGATAACTCTTACCTTTGCTTCTTCTGGTGCATGCTGAATGTGGTACACACCATTTCACCAAAAGCACATTGACTATGATGCTAATTAGTGGACACACATTGATGTAACATGTCCCTTTGGTCACATCATTTCAGTCTTTTCTTGGGGTACCATAATTTTTTGTCCAGGCCTGATTCATAAGTTTATTTTTAAAATAATTCTGTTTAAGCGTGGTTGAAAAGCAGTGACTAACTTTCATTGGTTAATTTTCACAGAATTTTTATTCATTATTACTTTTGTCAGATTCAAGTTATTTGTGTCAGGGGTACCAACAATTTTTTTCCACGTCTGTATTTAGGTTACTGCTGTATGTGTTGTGAAAACACAATTCAGAAAGCTTCACTGGAAGTTACCTGCAGAGCAGCATCCCAGCACTGCGGTCAGACTTATCAGCCACAAGAGAGAAAACCTGTCGGGGAAGAGAAGAAACCATAAGGACATGCAGTGTCAGTGGATTATGTGGCATAAAGGCTGAAATGTCATCCAGTTCTGGTCTTAAAAAGACAAAGCAAAGTCATGATTTGACCTAACTGCAGAGTGGGTCTTACGTTTCTTACCGTTTCCTCAGCCTACTTCCATCCCAACAATGGCTGCATGTCTATTGTTATAGTTGGTGTAACACAGATAAACCTATTTTATTACAACTCCAAGGTGACTTCTGCCAGATAATGTTGCCAGATATACACTATATTTCCTTGTTTCTAGTTTAGTCTTATTTTTTAGAAATAAAATGACAAAGCCTGTTATTTATTATAATATTTACAGATTGTTTGACTAAAGCTTCACATGAATTAGATAATTGTCAGTTACAATAAAATACTATTTCCTACTACTTTCTGAAAACAATAGTGACCCTCATATCTATTTGGTAAGGTAAGCTCCATGGCACGTTTTAGTACCCATCAAATATTTACAATTTGCAGCACAAATATGATAAAATTAAAACAATTATTTACTGAAACACCTTTTAACACCTTTTACTCAACACATTCAAAGATTATTTACTATTCAGTACAACAGGGGGCTCAGACAGAAAAACGTTTCCCAAAGTATTTTTATGGGAAATGACTTGAGGTTGGGATTAAGCTGAATTATCAGAATAATGAAAACGATCTGCTGATTGCTCTGATTGGGTTACCGTCTAAATGCTAATACTCCCTCCAGGTCTTGTAGGGATATTGTTTATGTCTCAGGAGAAGGCCTGGATTGATGGCCAGTGCAGAGACTCTGGTTACATAAATGCAGGAACACCTGCTGTAAATCATATTAAGCCTCCCTGAGGGAACGCTGCTATGAGACAGTGATGGGTATCACTGCTGCCATCTTGTCTTTTGCCATAAATACTCACAGCCTTGAGGAAAGTATTTGAAACACGAAAAAAGGTTTGTGAGATTGAAGTAATTGTATAAATCTCCGAAAAGTAGTGATGTTTGATATTGGCATTTTATTTACCAATATCCAATATTGTTCAACTCTTAATTTCCGATGTCCCATATCAACTGATACAGATGTATGAAGAGAACTGTGAGGTTGTATCTGTCATATTCTGAGAAATACAATGATATTCTGCACTGAGAGTGAAGATCCCAAAATATACTTAACTCAGCCAGAGAAGTTCATTTTGGACATCTGGCTGCCAGATATCAGATACTAGCAGGTATTAGATACTACCATATATCCGATACTAGCAGGTATTAGATACTACCAGACATCAGATACTAGCAGGTATTAGATACTACCATATGTCAGATACTAGCAGGTATTAGATACTACCATATATCAGATACTAGCAGGTATTAGATACTACCATATGTCAGATACTAGCAGGTATTAGATACTACCAGATATCAGATACTAGCAGGTATTAGATACTGCCATATATCAGATACTAGCAGGTATTAGATACTACCATATATCAGATACTAGCAGGTATTAGATACTGCCATATATCAGATACTAGCAGGTATTAGATACTACCAGACATCAGATACTAGCAGGTATTAGATACTACCATATATCAGATACTAGCAGGTATTAGATACTACCATATATCAGATACTAGCAGGTATTAGATACTACCAGATATCAGATACTAGCAGGTATTAGATACTACCAGATATCAGATACTAGCAGGTATTAGATACTACCATATATCAGATACTAGCAGGTATTAGATACTACCAGATATCAGATACTAGCAGGTATTAGATACTACCAGATATCAGATACTAGCAGGTATTAGATACTACCATATATCAGATACTAGCAGGTATTAGATACTACCAGACATCAGATACTAGCAGGTATTACAGACTACCATATATCAGATACTAGCAGGTATTAGAGACTACCATATCAGATACTAGCAGGTATCAGATACTACCATATATCAGATACCAGCAGGTATCAGATACTAGCAGGTATTAGATACTACCAGACATCAGATACTAGCAGGTATTAGATACTACCAGATATCAGATACTAGCAGGTATTAGATACTACCAGATATCAGATACTAGCAGGTATTACACACTACCATACATCAGGTACTAGCAGGTATCAGATACTACCATATATCAGGTACTAGCAGGTATCAGATACTACCATATATCAGGTACTAGCAGGTATTAGATACTACCATATATCAGATACTAGCAGGTATTAGATACTACCATATATCAGATACTAGCAGGTATCAGATACTACCATATATCAGATACTACCATATATCAGGTACTAGCAGGTATCAGATACTACCATATATCAGGTACTAGCAGGTATATACAGCAGTATTAAGATACTACCAGATATCAGATACTAGCAGGTATTAGATACTACCAGATATCAGATACTAGCAGGTATCAGATACTACCATATATCAGGTACTACCATGTATCAGATACTAGCAGGTATCAGATACTACCATATATCAGGTACTAGCAGGTATCAGATACTAGCAGGTATCAGATACTACCAGATATCAGATACTACCATATATCAGATCCATGGGGCGTGAGAACAAGATTAGGCCACGCTCACTGTGCAACATTAAGACGTCTCCAGCAAATACTGGATCTGCAGAAGATCCAGCAGAAGTATTTTTCCAGTTTTGCACAAGGAATGAATATCACATAATTTTCAGCTTCAATATCGGTATTGGTATCGGCCTTGAGAAGCAGAAAACTATCAGTTATGGGTATCAGTTTAAATTTTTCATATAGTGCATCACTAATTTTTCAGATTAGTCACACTCATAAAAATGTATTTGATCAAATTTGGGGTGTTTTCCTGAACGTTCTTGAAAATAGCGATTTAAATATCTCCTCATACACTTCGTAAATCTGTATTGTGGAATGACGTAACATCTGTTACTTTTTGTTGTCTGACAATAATGCTTGTGTGATATCCTGAGTACTTATTTCATAGTTCCAGCAGTAATGTCAGTCCGTAGTGTATATTAATTTACTTTTTTTCATTTTGATTTAATTATTTTTTAATTGTGCACCTTGCATTTACTAACATAAGTATGACTTTATGTTTGCATACATGTAGGTATGTGATAAAATACACGTATATGAAGGGATTTGTATATGCATACCTGTTTTGGTTTTGTTGTTTTTTTTGTCTTTTGCTTTCTTTTTCTGTACCTTTCTGTACCAAATACCTGAATTAATATATGTACTACAATAAATCACGCTCATACCAGTGATGGGAAGCTATAGGTTTTAACTGGCTAGTTTAACGTGGCATATAGACTAGAAACTAAAATATCTAAACCTCCCTTATTATGAAATTATCTGTATATCTCGTTTGTACAAAAACACAAGTTATGGGAACTTGATTGGATGTAGTACCTCACAGATGTCGCTCCACAGATCATGTCACATCTAATTAATCCACAAATTGTGATTTTTTTTGTGAGACCTCATAAATTTTTTTGCAAGTTTGTTAATAAAGGTCTTCATTTCAGCCAAATATTAAAGTACAGGAACATGTAAAACATGCAGGGCAGGGTCCCGAGACCAGGACTGAGAAACACTGTTCTACAGGTGTAATTCCTGAAACAACAAATATTTTAAATATATATTACAGTGGAAATTTGTACCCTATTTTCCTGATATCACAACACACTGATTGACAAAATCACAAAAACACTCAATCAATTGCTGGCCAAGTTATTTCTCTTTCAAAGGTTGTTGCTGCACACAGTTTGTGGAATAAACGTCCCATCAATATTCGATCAGCAAAGACTTTGGCTGCTTTAAAGCATTAAGTCAACATGAAGTATTTTGTGTGTATATTTTAAATTGTTAATTTTTATTTCAGAGTGCTGTTTCCTGATATAGTTTGACTTCATGTGAAACACTGTTTTTAAATGTGCTAAATAAATAATTGTGACCTTGAACGTTCGTTCTTTCTTTGGTTTTTTCTTAGTTATGATAGTTTCTAGTCTCTTGTGCGTCCTGTGTGGGATCATTGTCATGGCAACAACAAGTTATGGAAAGCATTTGGCCCCAAAATTAATATTGTGGACACTGAAAACTAATTTTGAAAATTCTTTAAGATAAAAAAAAGCACTTTAAATAAATATATAAAAGAGAAACACTGTACTTGAAAATAAATAGAGATGCACCGATCCAGTCTGATACCCGGGCTGAGCATATCGGCCGATACCGATCCGATACTACTGTCAAACAAATGAACCGTATACCTTACCATATGAGTGAAGGCATCAGGCTTGACATAAACATTTAGCCTTTTTTTAAAAAAGATAACAAATGAACACGGATACAGTTATACTTAATTTTATTCATGGACAAATATCAAAGCGTAATTTTATTACAATATTCATAAAAACCGAAATGACTGGATCAGAATGCTGGATCGGCCACATTCATCCGATATCCGATCCAGCTAATTTATCAATATCGAAGCTGATTTCTGATCCAGGTATCGGATTGTTGCATCTCTATAAATAAATATTAGATGGAAACATTAAAATTGTAATAAATAAAAAAAAAGAAACAGTGCACGTGCAACAATATAAAAAGAAACATGTAATTATGTATACATATACATATACAATCGTCCTCAAAATTATTCGTACCATCCAAGAAAGACTAAATTCACAATAACTCAAATAACAGAAAACTAATAATAAATAAAAATGTCAAAAAAAATCTTAATTTGGTGAAATAAAATATTGATTTTGAACTGTGGTTTGAAAAAATAATAATAATAAAAAACAAATAAACAAAACTGTCCCAGACACATTACAGCACATTTCCCATGAATAGTGGACCAACATACCTGTCACCAGGTGAAGTCTTTTTAAACGTCACAGAAAACACCTGATTGCCTCAAATGCTGCTCTTGTTTTATTTTTTGTGTTTTTTAAAAAAATATTTCTTTCAAACCACAATTAAAAATCAATGTCAAGATTTTCACAGAATTTTTATTTATTATCACTTTTTTCGTTTTCAGCTTATTTCACTGAAACCTGATATTTTTTCCTCTTTAATTGGAGGGTGTGAATAATTTTGAGGATGAATGTTGGAGGTCAAACCGTATGGCGAGTGATCGGCGGTGAAAACTCAGAGAAATCATTTTATCTTCATGGGAACTAAATTCTGCTTCTAAACAAACAGTCACACAAAACGAATTAATGACATTGTGATGCACAAGCCAAGTTTTAACAATCTTACAGAACAACGAGCAGCAAACAGAAAAGAGGAAACAGTCGCTGACATTTTTACTCACCTCATATTTCCCCTTCTCGTGTCCCTGTGAACGTCCGCCATCGAGCAGAGCCGCCTCCTCTGGATCTTTAGCTTCCCCTCGTCCTCCAGGAGCTCCTTCTGCTTTCTCGATTTCTGCAGCCCATCTGTGACAATGGTCCACCGCCTCATACCCTGCACTGCCCTGACATCTTAAACCTCTGGGAAGAGGAACACCCATATTCCCGCGGTTATGTGTCAGTACGAGCACAATAAACGTCCCAGGCCCCCAGGCTTTCGTTTGTCCTCGTCCTCTGTAGAAAGACAAAAGGAGCAAAATGACTTTCATACGGCTGTTCTTCAGGGGAAAAAGGGTTAGATTCTTCCAGAAATGTTTTACTTGTCTGATTTTCCTCTTTTTGTTTGAAATGTCTGAATGAATGACTCATATGAAGATGTATCGGCTATAAAAAGACAGTTTAAGGTGCCAAAAATGATTGAATAATTTTTTTTTTAAAAATCATCCACAAAATTATTCATAACCTCCAATTAAAGAAAATGCTAATTTCTCAATAGTAATTCATATAACACGAAACTAATAATACATAAAAATTTACAAAATTATAATTTAGTGAAATAAAATATTGCTTTTGAATTGTGATTGAAAATAACAATTAAAGAAAAAAAAAATGTCCCAGACACATTGAAGCACCTTTCCGGTGAAATGTGGACCAACATACCTGTCAACAGGTGCAGACGTCTGATTGGACGTTACAGAAAACACCTGATTGCTGTGATTGTCTCAAATGTTGTGCAACAAAATTTGCGTTTCTGAGCTGCATCATGCCCGTTAACCTGTTTTATTTTTTTGTGGGTTTTTTAAAACATATTTTCTAAAACCATAATTCAAAATAAATGTCATCATTTTCATAGAATTTTTATTTATTATTACTTATTTCAACTTATTTCACTGACAGATGATTTTTTTCCTTCTTTAATTGGAGGGTGTGAATAATTTTGAGGATAACTACGTACCAGAATGATGAGAGGATGTAATTTTATCTTCTAGATAAAAACAGGTAGTTTGATGATGTGAAGTTGACTCACAGCTGAACTGAACATAATTGGCTTGATAGGCAGTTTTAGTCCACTTTGGGGGGTGCTGAAGCACCCATAAATTAAATCCCTTTGAGAGATTTTTAAAAAATATAAATGTCTATACAGTCGTACTCAAAATTATCCATAACCTCTAATTAAAGGTGGAAAAAAAATCATCTGTCAGTGACATCAGATGAAATTGACAAAAGCAATGATAAATAAAAAAAAATCTGTAAAAATCGTGACGTTGATTTTGAATTTTGGTTTGAAAGAAATATTAAAAACAAACACAAAAAAAATAAAACAAGTAAACGATTATGATGGTGTTCCTGAACTAAAATTTTGTTGAGCAACACTTTGAGACAATCACTGCAATCAGGTGTTTTCTGTAACGTCCAATCAGACGTCTGCACCTGTTAACTGGTATTTTAGTCCACATTTCACCGGAAAGGTGCTTTAATGTGTCTGGAACATTTTTTTTCTTTGTTATTTTCAATAACAATTCAAAAGTAATATTTCATTTCATTAAATGATAATTTTGTAAATTTTTATTTATTATTAGTTTCTTTATTTTCTTATTCGAATTACTATTGTGAATTTAGCCTTTTATTTAATTGCAGGGTACGAATAATTTTGAGGACGACTGTATATTTTAACTGTTTGTGCTTTATTTTTTTTACAAACTTGAAAAGTGTGGGGGAAAAAACCCTGTATTTTGTTGGAATGTAATATTTCTAGAGAAGCACCAATCCGATACCCGGATCAGATATCGGCTCTGATACTGACTAATTAGCTGGATGGGATATCAAATGAATGAAACCGATCCAGTCATTTCTTCTTTTTTTTAAATAACATCACGTACAGCAATACAGTTACATGATCTAGTCATTTAAACTCTCTGTTTGCAACGCTGGTTATGTCATCACACAGAGCAGAGAAGTGTTATTTATCTATTTTTGCTGCTAATATACTCTCTATTTGTTTAAAAATAATATTAAGTACATTCATATCTGTGTTAATTTGCTACGTTTTTTTAACAAGGCTAAATGTTTATGCCTTCATTCACATGGCAAGGTATACGGTTCAATCATTTGACAGTATCGGCCGATACACTCAGCCCAGGTATCGGTATTGGATTGGATCGGTATCCGTGCATCTCTAAATACTTCCACAACAAAAATCCAGCAACCCCCACCCCTCAAAAATGGTTTGACCCCTCCCCCCACACACACACATCTGGCATATTCCAGCAGCAGTGACAGCCTAACTTTGTTTTTATGATAAATATTCTACATGTAAGTTTGCAAAACTGTCAGAATCTCCATAAATAAGGAGGATTAATGGTGTTGTGATGGATCTGGTTCACCGCTCAGACACAACACCTGCAGCCCAAAATCAGCTTCTCTCATCCAGATTAAGCTGAATGTGGATTTTTAAACAGCAGCATAATAACTTTGTTTCAAGATAGTGTTTGATGATCTTTCACACGTGGGGATGAAATTGTGTCAAAATGTAAAAATAATAATAATAATTGGGAGCTCAGCACCCCCCGAACCCTCTCATCCTAAAATCACCTCTGGTTGGAAAATAAGTTTATTTAATGAAGGACTTTGATGATTCAGTGATGTCATACCTTCGTGTTTGTCGTCCTCGCAGCCTCAGACAGACGTCTTTCAGCACAAGAGACGTCTAGTCCTCCAGAAACCTGTTAATGACATCAATCATACAGCAGTTTCATCCAGCACACAGAGACTTTTGTACTCGTATGACAGATTCTCAGATGTTTCATGAGGTTTGTGGTGCTGCTACAGTAGCCGACTGTTTTACACACACACATCACACACCCCACTGTTGCTGTCTGTGGAGATAAAACAGCGTCACACGCTGCCCCAGCTTACCGAGCTTAAACTGGGCTGTGTTTTCTGTCACTATAGTACACGGAAGAGGAAGTAGGTCATACCAGGGTATTACTCAGACAAAATCCTGCCGTATACGCAATAAAAACCTCCAAAAGTGGTCATTTTAGCAGTTCTTTCCAAGTTCAGGGAGCAAATTGTTATTAAAGAACATCTGAACTAACTCCATAAGTCAACTTAACAGATCAGATGTTCAATGAAACAAATTCTTTAGTTGAGAAATTTTTAGATGATTTATGCCTCCATAAATGCAACTAAGGACACCGGGCAGAAAATGGCAAACAGATTTCCTAGAAAGCGACAGTCGTCCTCACCGTTATTCATATCCTCCACTTAAAGAAAAGGATAAATTCACAATTCTTATAACAAGAAACTAAAGAAACTCATTATTAGGGATGCACAATATTGGAATTTTTGCCGATATCCGATGTGCCGATATTTCAAAACTCATGTGGCCGATAACCGATATCGATATTAAAGCTGAAAAAAATAAGCAGTCATTACAAATAGCAGTTTTGTTATTCGTTTCCAATACTTAAAAAAATAGGGGTGGGAAAAAATATTGATACACTGAAATATTGTGATATTTTCATATTTTCAACATTGATTTATTTTACTTACAAAATCTCGCGAGACTTCATCATTCTGTTACAAAATCTCACGATATTTCATGAATTCCTGTGAAATTTCATAGAACGATGAAATATTTTCAGATTTCATTAGTAAAATAGATCGATACCAGGTTTTTAAATGTCAATATATCAGCACATGAAAACATCGCGATATTTCAGTGTATCGATTTTTCCCACCCTTAGTCTTTAGAAGTTTTAAAGTCTGAAAAAAAGAAATTTTTGAAGAAGAAGAAGCTTTTTTTTTTTTTTTTTTAGACTTTAGAAACAGCAGGCTGATCAGGTAAATATCTGTTAAATATCGGTGGGTTAGCCGATAGAGTTTTAAGGCCGATACCGATAGGGGGCCAATTATATCATGCATCTCTACTAATAATAAATAAAAATTTACAAAAATATAACTTAGTGGAATAAAATATTGCCTTTGAATTGTGGTTGAAAATAAATATTTAAAAAATAATTAAACAAAATTAGTCCCAGATACATTAGTGCACCTAATGTCGACAAAAATACCTGTCAGCAGGTGCAGACGTCTGATTGGACGTTACAGAAAACACCTGACTGCCTCAAAGTGTTGCTCAACATTTTAACTTCGGAGCCCCATCATGCTCATTTACTTACAGTATTTTATTTTTTGTGTGTTTTTAATTGAGTGTGGTCATTTTCACAGAATTTTATTTGTCAATTTCATCTTATTTCACTGACAGCTGATTTTTTTCCTTCTGTAATTGAGGATATGAATAATTTGGAGGACGACTGTACATGCTGCCGTCCACCGTGACTCAGTCTTCCTCAAAGGCAGGCGCTCAAACAACCTTTGTTCCTCCAAACTCAATAGTTTCCTTTCACAGGTACGTCTGTTTTCTCTAGAACCCTTAAGTTAATAATTCTCAGCAAAAACCACGAACATAAAACAAAATAATGTGTGAGACATACCTGACCAACAGAGAAATTAATGATTTTGTCAACTATACAAACTCTACGTTGTTCTTGATCCCTTTCAGCGGCATCACTAACAAAAAGGAAATTATACTGGATTTCTTCCAACATCACAGTCATGAAGCATGAAAATGAGGGAACAAATTTAACATTAACAATATTTTATCTGTTTTTTTTCTATTATTAAAATGTCAACTGTCATGTCTAATGTTAGATTTCAGCTTTCAGTCGGTCACATGGTTAGCTGCCTATCAGCCCCGTATCGTATGTGATAGTAATAAATCTATAACAGCTACTGAACTGATAAGACGGCCACAGATACCGAACAGATATCTGCTGCTGAAACAGGTGGAAGTTAAAACACTTAATGATATGAGGTCAGATAGTTGATGATCACTGAGCAAGAGGCATTTAGCTAAAGTTAGCATCATGATTTTTTAAAATAGTTTTAAAGGTACAGCGTGTAAAAAAAAAAAAAAAAAATCAAAAGGTCAATGGCAGAAAAAAATGATATATAATTCGAAACTGTTTCTATTTATGTGTAATCTGCACTAGAATAACTGTTATGTGTTTATTTGCTAAGAAAGAGTAATTTATATCTACTTGTTGGGGGGTACACATATGGAGGCTGCCATATTTGTTCTAGCATTTTTATTACGGTGCCCCTGAATGGACAAAACAATGTGAGTGAAGTGACCCTCTGAACTTTAAAACTGCTGCACCAGCTTTGTTTAATGGGAGTTAGTGTCTGTTTGTGATCAGTAATGCCTTAAAAGACATTAAAAGTAGTTACTCATAGTCCAGTCACAGCTTCACCTGAGACCACTGATCCACTCACAGATGAAAACTTCTTTATGTCTGGGAGAATTTTGGCCACAAACGGCCACCGCACATTCACAACAGTGCTGGAATATGAAGTCATGTGAAAGAAAACATCTTTTCTTTCAAATACCCATCTTTACCACTAGATGTTAGTAATTCTTACATACTGTACCTTTAAGGATTTTTGTGCTCTAGAGGCCTTTATGTTGCAGAAGATCTACATGAAAGGGGGTCAGAGAGAGCGAGGGAGGACATGCAGCATGAGGACCTGTAGCCAGTTGAGCTAACTAGCGCCCCAGTTAGCATCCTGAACTTGCTACTGTAGGGCAATTCACCGTTCACCTTATGAACCTCCAGCTGTACTACGGGATAATTGTGGGACCAAGAGGCAAACTCTGCTGGAAAAGAGTGAAGCCTGAAATTGAGTTTAATAATTGTAGTTCTTTCCTCATCCACTCGAGGCCCCAAAACAGAGCAAATCCTCACAGACTCCCATGTTAAAAAGGCCAACTTCACGGCAGAAATAAACATGTTTACAGAAAGAATTAACATTGACAGCAGAAACAAACATGTTTACAGCAGGAATAAACATGTTTACAGCAGGAATAAACATGTTTACAGCAGAA
The DNA here is from genome assembly GCA_023101725.1 of Atherinomorus stipes. Classification (NCBI taxonomy): domain Eukaryota; kingdom Metazoa; phylum Chordata; class Actinopteri; order Atheriniformes; family Atherinidae; genus Atherinomorus; species Atherinomorus stipes. The sequence continues at coordinate 6,487 of JALJCO010000798.1, read as the reverse complement.
ACAAACATGTTTACAGCAGGAATAAACATGTTTACAGCAGAAACAAACATGTTTACAGCAGAAATAAACATGTTTACAGAAAGAATTAACATTGACAGCAGAAACAAACATGTTTACAGCAGGAATAAACATGTTTACAGCAGGAATAAACATGTTTACAGCAGAAACAAACATGTTTACAGCAGGAATAAACATGTTTACAGAAAGAATAAATGTTTACAGCAGTAATAAACATGTTTACAGAAAGAATTAACATTGACAGCAGAAATAAACATGTTTACAGCAGGAATAAACATGTTTACAGAAAGAAAAATGTTTACAGCAGAAATAAACATGTTTACAGCAGGAATAAACATGTTTACAGAAAGAATAAATGTTTACAGCAGAAATAAACATGTTTACAGCAGGAATAAACATGTTTACAGAAAGAATAAATGTTTACAGCAGTAATAAACATGTTTACAGAAAGAATTAACATTGACAGCAGAAATAAACATGTTTACAGCAGGAATAAACATGTTTACAGAAAGAATAAATGTTTACAGCAGAAATAAACATGTTTACAGCAGGAATTAACATTGACAGCAGAAACAAACATGTTTACAGCAGAAATAAACATGTTTACAGAAAGAATTAACATTGACAGCAGAAATAAACATGTTTACAGCAGGAATAAACATGTTTACAGCAGGAATTAATGTTTACAGCAGGAATAAACATGTTTACAGCAGGAATTAATGTTTACAGCAGAAAAAACATGTTTACAGCAGAAATAAACGTTTACAGCAGAAATAAAAATGTTTACAGCAGGAATAAACATTTACAGCAGAAATAAACATGCTTACAGCAGGAATAAACATGTTTACAGCAGAAATAAACGTTTACAGCAGAAATAAACATGTTTACAGCAGGAATAAACGTGTTTACAACCTGGTTTAAAACATAATTTTAGGTTTAAAAGGTCAAGTTTACCTTCATGTCAACTGTGAGGTGAGTGAATATTTATGTTATAACTCATCCGTTTAGATGTTAATTAAAGGCAGGGTAGGGGGGATCCTGGAAAAACAGTTCACGCAAGCTAAATCTGAACGCGTTTGCGATAGTTGTTGGCGGACATAACCAAGAACAGCCAACTGGCTAGCTTGTTAGCTTCCCAGTAAACAACAGAGGAACTACGGTTCCTAAAAGTGATAATTATCTCACCTCCATCTTCTTCTGTGGTGTAAAACATCCTCACTGCAAACACCAACACCTGCATGACTTGATCCACATCCGTTTTTTCTTTTTAAGAACAAACAGTGGCATACATAAGAGCAGCGAGCAGCCATGTTTGTCTCGGTTCGTCTGTACTGTGAGACACTCGCATGCGTGAGGAGGGTGGACGCGACTAATGGCAGTTGAGTTTGATGGACATAATAATCATTCAACCAGTCAGCATGGGCCGTTCGCAGCCCCATCCAATGAAATTCATGTCATTGGATGCAGTTTTTCCAGTCCTGTATGTTCCACAGGTGATTCATTCTTTTCATTTTTTGTGTCAGAACATTTAATTAATTGGCTGCAATCGGGGTGTGAAGAAGATTTTAAGCAATATAGCATCCAGCCTGCCTTCAATCTTGAAATTACACATAATCAGGGGCGTGTCCTTTTGATTGACAGGCAGCAGACCTGGTTTTAGCCATGGAGGCTAATAATTAGCTCCCTGCTTGCTTCCAGGAAGGCCTCAGCCTGTAGCAGAGTTGCACAACAGTGGTTTTTAGCTGGTTAACAGCAAGTCTGAGCGTCTTACTGCCTGTCTTTGTTCATTTCTGTTCACTTCGGATTAGCTTGGTTAGCATTAGCTTAGCTGCCAATCATTTGTTTTTGCCCATTTTAGTATTTTCCAGGATTGGCGACACACGCGACACGACAAGATGGCGACGGTGGGAAACGCCCAACTGGCTTCACTTTCCCCTCTTCAGATGTGACCAGATAGTACGTCCATTTTTATTTTTTTTTTACAGTCTCTGGTCACAAGGAGAATCAAGTCAAAAGAGCAGCAGAGTCCCAAAATACCACCAAGTACATCCTCCAGCTCCCTTTTTCTTCTCTCCAGAACTCATTTCACACCCCTTTTCTCGGCCCCGGATGCCCGTATTAGTGGGAAAGAGGCTTCAGACTCTGAGATTGACTTTTCTGCATGCCCAAACATGTTAAACCAATAAGACCCTTCCCACTTCGTTCTGTGCACCTGCACACATCTTTACTTTCAACAGCACTGCATCTTATCTTCATTTCTCCATTTCACCGTGATATTATCTGCAGTTTGTCTCCGAGGGTGAAGGTAACCACACAAACAGCTGCATAAACTTTCAGCACCAAACTTGTTATAAAATGGAAAGAAACAACATGAAGTGGTTAAACTGTTAAAATAAAGATATTAATTTAAAAGAAAATAAATGAAATGGAAAAAAAGGTCAAATGCTTATATTTGACAAAAGGATTCATACAACATGAGCTGGTCATGAAACACAGCACAACATGTTTGAGACATGTAAAACACTAAAAAAGGCATTTTCAAGCCAAGTTCAGCATTCAGCATTTTCAAGTTATTATAAATGTATAAAACTGGAATTGCAGAGAGGATGTGGGCAGGCCCCCGATATACACACCAGAATGCGGAGACAACACTGCAATGAAAAATATTTGCCCTCTAACTCACTTAAGGTGCAGTGAGGTGATGAGAATCACTTCAGAAGAGAAAAAGTGCTGCTGAAGAAAATGATGCAATTCTGAGAGAAAAAAAAAAAAGGAAGTCTGAGATTAAAATCATACGTCTGACTTTTCCTCTGAATTCTTTATTTTTTTCTTCAGTGGCCTCTAATACTCCTCCATGAAGTCACAGATATTAAGAACATTCTATCGCTTATAACAAACTGCTCTGTGTTGCGGCTAAGCTAACTGCTAACTCAGTCCCAGCTCAGAAAATAGTTTATAGTTCCATCTTTTTTTCAAACTACAAGTGAAACACTGAAGTCAGTTTCACTAGACTGTCATTCTTGTCCAAGTTATCACACATAATTAGGGGCGTGTCTTTTTGATTGACATGCGGCAGACCCATCAGACCAGAAGCCCGCCGACCGGTGGCTAACAGTTAGCTCCTTGTTAGCTCTCAGTAAGGTCTTAGTTTGTAGCAGAGTAGCACAACTGTGGTTTTTAGTCAGATAATAGCAAGTCTAAGCGCGTCTTACCTTTAACCCGCCACTTAGGGGGCTAATCTTCGTTAGCTCCTGTTAGTTTGGAGTTAGCTCAGTTAGCATTTAGCCCAGAGTACCTCACCTGGCTTCACTTTTAGCTCTTCAGAAACCAACGGGTGACGTAGCAGAAGGTTCATCCCTCCCTGTTCTTGTCCCACCTAAGGACCCTCACAAGCTGGTGGCCTAAGTGCCTGACTTAAAAACTTCCTCTTAACATCATGATGGTGTTAGTACAAAATGTCAGCGTGTTTTCTCACACTCTGAGTAGTATACTTAAAGGAACCGTACACCGTTTTACTGGAGCTTTTGGGGCATCACAACTTCTCATGTAGCAGCAAACCAGAGCAGTAATGACTGATTTTAGTTTCAGCTGATGAGTCATCGCTGTCAGCTGCTGCTGTTCATGAGCGGAGGGAACAAGAAGCTTCCTTCTTATGGATGCTGATCAAAAAAATAAAAAGGACTATAAAAGTAGAAAATAAAGATCAATGGAGGGAAGAGAAAAGAGGGAAATGCTATTTAATATACAAAGAGAGAAGGGAGGATGATGGCAGGAAATGGGATGCAGGACAGTACTAGGTTGGGACATGTTGGGCTTAATAACACACTTCACATACTGGGTAAGCGTGAGATGGGCTCAAACAGAAACGCTAGAACATGTTCTGAAACAGACAGGACTGAGATGGTGAAATAATTCAGAGTAATAACAAAGCAACCAGAATTTTACACCACAGCTTCTTATAAAACACATCATTTCCTGGCAGAAACAGGGTTGATTACTAGAATATCGGGGACAAGCAGAAGGTCTTTTACGGGATTTTTTTGTTTGTTTTTGGCCTTTCTTTTTCGGTCCATTCTCCTTAGTGGTTGTTGGCAGTAATGCGCCAATGAAGCCCCAAAAGAAGAAGATGCTGTTCAAGCAGTAATGTGCTTTAATATAAAGGGTCCTCACTTCAGGAACAGTTAAATGCTTTACAACAAATTAGAGACGTCGTAGCTGGAAGAAACAAGTCTTTCAAATTAGATATGTTGAAAATGGCACAATACCACAGTAGTTTATATGGATACGGAAGAAGATTGAGGCCACTGAAGAAAATAAAAAAACAGAATTTGGGGAAAAAAGTCAGAAATCTGACTTTTTCCAGAACATAAAAACAACCATTTAAAAAAATTTCTAATCTCAGAATTCTGAAAAAAAGTCAGAAATTTGACTTCTTTCTCAGAATTTCGACTTTTTTGATTAATTGAAACTAAAAAATTTCCAGAATTTTTTCGATGTTCTGAAAAAAATCTGAAAAAAAACTGAATTTCAACTTCTTTCTCAGAATTTTTTTTTCTTAGTGAATTAAAAAAAAAAATCTCAAGATTTTTTTACGCTTTGGAAAAAAGTCTAAATTCTGAGATTAAAGTCAGATTTTATGGCCTTTTTCGTCAAAATTCTGACTTTTTTCAGAAAAAAAAATCTCATGATTTTTTTCAACATTATGGAAAAAAGTTGGAAACAATTTTGAGATTAAAATCAGAATTCTGACTTTTTAAATAAATATTTTTTTCTCACAAAAAAAGGAAATTATAATAATCTTTACTTTCCCTTGGCAAAGCAAATCTGTCCAACACAACGAAGCAGCCAGATCATCATTCTGCTGCTACGATGCTGGACAGGACAGGTTAAAAATAAAGAAAATAAATCAATGTTATGGGAAAATTTTAGGATTCTGACTTTTTTTTGTCAGAATTCAATTTTTTTTCCTCAATGGCCGTAATAGTCTTCCGTATATTCATTCATAACAGGGACCGTACAGACAAAGACAAGACAGAAAACCATTTCAACCCACTTTTAAAAGGATGATTTCTTCTATAATAATGTTAATTTGCAAAACCAGGATATATGTTTTATATCTGTGAAGTTTCCCCTCACAAAATAAAACAGCTGGACATCCTCAGAGTTTGACTTGTGTGTGATATAGGCTTAGCAGAAGCATGTAAGCTTCATCTCAGAGTAGCACAAGCACAAACAGAACAAACATGTGCAGACAAGAAAAAAATAAAAATAAAAACACCCTCCACATAATGACACACTTTCTATTTACTTACAGGATTGCAAGAAAGAAAAAGCTTTCTCTGTTAATGAAATATCTTCATAATCTTACAGGATGTGGCAACATCTGCTCGATATAAAGCTTTATTTGCATGAAATTAACATTTATCTAAAATAATCTGAGGTAAGTTTCACCATGTTCATGATGTTTGATATGATCTCACCACTTTTCTCACCACAACTCTTGCAACATATTTGCAAAACAGCATGAGAACCATTCAAATTATGACCCATAGTTAAGTCGGTTTTTATGAGGAATAAAAACTGCAATTATTATAATTATTATTAGATTATTAAGCAACATGGCCCCTAACGGATCAAAACAAGCTAAAAAAAACATGATTTTTACACAAGTTACACCTGCATAAGAACCCACATTTTTACACAATTATGAAGGCAGGGACATTTTTACTTACAGAAGAAGTCAACTTTAAGAATAATCTGTGGAAAATTGCTGTTGTGCATCACATATCTTTAAAAAAATCTGAATTTATAGCAAACCCATGCAGTGAGATTAGGTTTCTACAACTGCAAGTGGAGATTAAAGGGTGTGGCACAACATTCCTCAGGTATTCACCAAAGGATTCGCTCCTAAATAAATCTTCAGGTAATTTGTACTGACACCTCTTAAAACATGATTTCTAAAGCTTAGATTAATGATGTCACGCTCTGAATAAGGCTAAAGAAACCAGCCATTCCACTTCTGAGCGTTTCCGAAGCCGATCAGCTCAGATGAGCCCGCGGCTGTGACTCAACTGTTCCTGACAGGTGTGACAACACCTGAAAATGTTTTCCCAGCCTGCAGTTTCTGTCAGGATACATACCTGATGACCGGCCGTTTGTGATGTCACAGGAAACAAAAACTTACAGGTAAACAGTTTCAGTGTTTACGAAGGAGGTTGTTTACATACAGATACTTTAGAATTACAGTTATGAAGTACGAATATCATCCTAAAAGTAATGTTGTTACTTCAGAATTAAATAAAAGGGATTAAAATGTCAGTTGATTGCTGTAAAAATATTCAATCATATACAGAAGAGAAAAACAGGGGTCACCACAAAATAAAAATCGCATCATATTTGCTCTTTACGAACCATTTTTACTTCTCAGAAAGTTTGAGTTCTGGTTTGTTAATGTGAGAAACTGACAATA
>JALJCO010000797.1:0-16333 GCA_023101725.1 Atherinomorus stipes | reverse complement strand
CGATCACGTCTGACACAGATCACGCCTGACACGATCACGTCTGAATCCGATCACGTCCGACACGATCACGTCTGAATCCGATCACGTCTGACACGATCACGGCCTGACACCCGATCACGTCTGACACGATCACGTCTGACATGATCCGCCTGAATCCGATCACGCCTGACACGATCACGTCTGACACGATCACGTCTGACACGATCACGTCTGAATCCGATCACGTCTGACACGATCACGTCTGACACGATCACGCTGACACGATCACGTCTGAATCCGATCACATCTGACACGATCACGTCTGACACGAATCACGTCTGCCACGATCACGTCTGACACGATCACGTCTGACACCGATCACGTCTGACACGATCACGTCTGAATCCGATCACGTCTGACACGATCACGTCTGACACCTGTCACGTCTGACACGAATCACGTCTGACACGATCACGTCTGACACGATCACGTCTGACACGATCACGTCTGACACCGATCACGTCTGAATCCGATCACGTCTGACACGATCACGTCTGACACGATCACGTCTGACACGATCACGTCTGAATCCGATCACATCTGACACGATCACGTCTGACACGAATCACGTCTGCCACGATCACGTCTGACACGATCACGTCTGACACCGATCACGTCTGACACGATCACGTCTGAATCCGATCACGTCTGACACGATCACGTCTGACACCTGTCACGTCTGACACGAATCACGTCTGACACGATCACGTCTGACACGATCACGTCTGAATCCGATCACGTCTGACACGATCACGTCTGAATCCGATCACGTCTGACACGATCACGTCTGACACGATCACGTCTGACACGATCACGTCTGAATCCGATCACGTCTGACACGATCACGTCTGACACGATCACGTCTGACACGATCACGTCTGAATCCGATCACGTCTGACACGATCACGTCTGACACGATCACGTCTGAATCCGATCACGTCTGAAACGATCACGTCTGACACGATCACGTCTGACACGATCACGTCTGACACGATCACGTCTGACATGGATCACATCTAAAAACGGATCACGTCTGACACGATCACGTCTGACACCGATCACGTCTGACACGATCACGTCTGACACGATCACGTCTAAAAACGGATCACGTCTGACACGATCACGTCTGACACGATCACGTCTGACACCGATCACGTCTGACACCGATCACGTCTGACACGATCACGTCTGACACGATCACGTCTGACACCGATCACGTCTGACACGATCACGTCTGACACGATCACGTCTGACACGATCACGTCTAAAAACGGATCACGTCTGACATGGATCACGTCTGACACGATCACGTCTGACACAGATCACGTCTGACACCGATCACGTCTGACACCCGATCACGTCTGACAATGCCGATCACGTCTGACACCGATCACGTCTGACACAGATCACGTCTGACACGGATCACGTCTGACACAGTTCACGTCTGACATGGATCACGTCTGACACGATCACGTCTGACACGGATCACGTCTGACACGGATCACGTCTGACACGATCACGTCTGACACGATCACGTCTGACATGGATCACGTCTGACACCGATCACGTCTGACATGGATCACGTCTGACACGGATCACGTCTGACACGATCACGTCCTGACACGCATCCGCCTGACACGATCACGTCTGACACGATCCCGTCTGACACCCGATCCCGCCTGACATGGATCACGTCTGACACGATCACGTCTGACATGGATCACGTCTGACACGATCACGTCTGACACGATCCGCCTGACACGGATCCGTCTGACATCGATCACGCGTCTGACACGATCCGCGTCTGACACGATCACCGTCTGACACGATCCGCGTCTGACACCGATCACGTCTGACATGGATCACGTCTGACACAGATCACGCCTGACACAGATCACGTCTGACATGGATCACGTCTGACACGATCACGTCTGACACGATCACGTCTGACACGATCACGTCTGACACCGATCACGTCTGACACGATCACGTCTAAAAACGGATCACGTCTGACACGATCACGTCTGACACGATCACGTCTGACACCGATCACGTCTGACACGATCACGTCTGACACGATCACGTCTGACACGATCACGTCTGACATGGATCACGTCTGACACAGATCACGTCTGACACAGATCACGTCTGACATGGATCACGTCTGACACGATCACGTCTGACATGGATCACGTCTGACACGATCACGTCTGACACGATCACGTCTGACACAGATCACGTCTGACACGATCACGTCTGACACCGATCACGTCTGACACGGATCACGTCTGACACAGATCACGTCTGACATGGATCACGTCTGACACGATCACGTCTGACACGGATCACGTCTGACACGGATCACGTCTGACACCGATCACGTCTGAATCCGATCACGTCTGACACGATCACGTCTGACACGATCAATCTGTACACGATCACGTCTGACATGGATCACGTCTGACACCGATCACGTCTGACATGGATCACGTCTGACATGATCACGTCTGACACGATCACGTCTGACACCATCACGTCTGACACGATCACGTCTGACATGGATCACGTCTGACACCGATCACGTCTGACATGGATCACGTCTGACACAGATCACGTCTGACATGGATCACGTCTGACATGATCACGTCTGACACGATCACGTCTGACACAGATCACGTCTGACATGGATCACGTCTGACATGGATCACGTCTGACACGAATCACGTCTGACATGGATCACGTCTGACACGAATCACGTCTGACACGATCACGTCTGACACGATCACGTCTGACACGATCACGTCTGAACCGATCTCGGCTGCCAGAGTACGGTGGTGGCTCAAAAAGTTTGACCAGTGCTGGAGGTGATCTCCGGACGTTTCCCAGCATTTCTATCCCGTCCGGAGGTTTACAATCCTGCCAGTAAATGTTTATTCAGAGAAGATCCACCATGATCCATGATAACACCGCTACAGATCCCGTCTGCATCATAAAACATCAGCATCTATGTAGACGTGGAGGTGACGGTGCGGACGGTGAGCTGTGCTTCATGATGAAGATGATGCTGCAGACATCTTCTGGGTGAAGCTGCTTTACATTCAGCTGCTCCAGCTTCATAAATAATGGAAAGGTCTGCTGACTCTCTCTGACACACCGTCTCCATGGCGATACTCTTAAAGGACCATGCCACATGTTGTGTTCCAGTCACTCAGCTGGTAATTGTCCCCGTTAATCCGTCTCAGTAAAGTACGTCCAGCGTCCGGGATTATTACACGGCTCTTAGATCTGTCCTTTTATTCATGTTTAACAACCAAAAGTTCCAGCAGCTTGTGGAGTTACATCCATGCAACATTACACACGTGCAACGTAACATCAATGTTACGTTACATCCGTGTTATGTTACATCTGTTACGTTACATCCGTGCGATGTAACATTCGTGTTACGTTGCATTCATGTGGCGTTACATCCATGCAACATTACACACATGCAACGTAACATCAATGTTACGTTACATCCATGTTACATTACATCAATGTTATGTTACATCTGTTACGTTACATCCGTGCGATGTAACATCAATGTTACGTTACATCCATGCAACATTACACACGTGCAACGTAACATCAATGTTACGTTACATCCGTGTTATGTTACATCTGTTACGTTACATCCGTGCGATGTAACATCAATGTTACGTTACATCCGTGTTATGTTACATCTGTTACGTTATATCCCTGTTATGTAACATCCGTGTTATGTTACATCTGTGCGATGTTACATCCCTGTTACGTTACATCTGTGTTACGTTGTAGCTGTGCGATGTTACATCCGTGCAGTTGCATCTGTGTTACATTACATTTGTGTTTTAGGACATCAGTGTTATGCTACATCTATGTTACGTTATATCCGTGTTGTGTTACATCCATGTTATATGACATCTGTGTTACACTGCATCCGTGTTATAGGACATCAGTCTTATGTTACATCTGTGCAACGTTACATCCATATTATATGACATCCGTGTTGTTACATCCGTGTTATGTTATATCCATGTTACGTTACATCCATGTTATGTTATATCAGTGTTACGTTACATCCGTGTTATGTTATATCAGTGTTACGTTACATCCGTGTTATGTTATATCAGTGTTACGTTACATCCATGTTATGTTATATCAGTGTTACGTTACATCCATGTTATGTTATATCAGTGTTACGTTACATCCGTGTTATGTTATATCTGTGTTACGTTATATCGTTGTTATGTTATATCCGTGTTATTTTACATCCGTGTTATGTTATATCTGTGTTATGTTATATCGTTGTTATGTTATATCCGTGTTATGTTATATCGTTGTTATGTTACATCCGTGTTATGTTATATCCGTGTTATTTTACATCCGTGCAGTGTTACGTCTGTGCAGCCTTACATCTGTGTTACGTTACAACCGGGCGACGTTGCTTCATGTTGCAGAAAACTTCTGGTTTTACAAAACTTCCAGAACAGCCGGAAGGAGACAACGTGATCACATGACCCCGCGTTCACCGGCAGCTTCCATCAACACAACATGTCTTCCTGTTTCAGGATCCAGTTTACGGTCCAGGTCTCTGAAACCAGGGAGAGAGACGGAAAGACGGATGGACGGATGGACGGACAGATGGATGGATGGATGAGGAATGCTGGTATTCCTTGTAATCAGAGCTGACACTCCTGCTCCTCAGTGAGCGGAGTAGCTGCAGCTCTCCTCCATCCTGCCTCATCCAGAAGCTTCTCCTCCTTTAATGACCTCCTGCTTTCATAAATGTCCGCCAGCTTCCTGATGGAACGTTCCATCCGGAAGCTTCTCCTCCTTTAATGACCTCCTGCTTTCATAAATGTCCGTCAGCTTCCTGATGGAACGTTCCATCCGGAAGCTTCTCCTCCTTTAATGTCCGCCAGCTTCCTGATGGAACGTTCCATCCAGAAGCTTCTCCTCCTTTAATGTCCGCCAGCTTCCTGATGGAACGTTCCATCCGGAAGCTTCTCCTCCTTTAATGACCTCCTGCTTTCATAAATGTCCACCAGCTTCCTGATGGAACGTTCCATCCGGAAGCTTCTCCTCCTTTAATGACCTCCTGCTTTCATAAATGTCCGCCAGCTTCCTGATGGAACGTTCCATCCGGAAGCTTCTCCTCCTTTAATGTCCGCCAGCTTCCTGATGGAACGTTCCATCCAGAAGCTTCTCCTCCTTTAATGTCCGCCAGCTTCCTGATGGAACGTTCCATCCGGAAGCTTCTCCTCCTTTAATGACCTCCTGCTTTCATAAATGTCCGCCAGCTTCCTGATGGAACGTTCCATCCGGAAGCTTCTCCTCCTTTAATGACCTCCTGCTTTCATAAATGTCCGCCAGCTTCCTGATGGAACGTTCCATCCGGAAGCTTCTCCTCCTTTAATGACCTCCTGCTTTCATAAATGTCCGCCAGCTTCCTGATGGAACGTTCCACAGCGAGCGGGAAGCTGGGAGACGCTAAATCGATGCTGGTCTCCATCAGTCGGCTCCGTGTTGTTTTCCTCTAACAGCTTTCTGTCTGAGAGCAGCGATGGAGGCCGTAAAAACATCACTGCCGAGACAACAAGGGCTCATAAAGCAGGGAGGGGCGCTCCACATGCTGAGCTCAGCACCTCCTGCTGCACGGAGGAGGAGGAGGAGGAGGAGGAGGAGGAGGAGGAAGATGGACTCCAGCAGTTCCTTCTCAGAGACGTCCAATCACAGGCCGGGCCATTTCCCTAATGTTGCTGGTGAGTCCCTCCACAGATTCACTCAGTCAGCAGGTGGAGCTCATCCTCATCCTCATCTTCATCCTCATCCTCATCTTCATCCTCATCCTCATCTTCATCCAGAGGAAGAGGAGGACAACAGTAAACACCACTTTTCTCTGTCATGTCAGGAAGGAAGCGGATGGTGATCAGTTCTGTGGAGAAAGATGGATTTATGGTGGAGATGACCGATATTATTGGCCGATATCTGCATTAAAATGTGATATCGGAGAAAATCAGTGTCGACTTTGATCATACCGATATTCTCACATTACGACATCAGCTGCTGCACGTTTGCAACATCTGAATATTTTTTACAAGAAATTAGAGATGTCCAATATTGTCAGCTGATATCTACATTAAAATGTGATATCTGAAAATATCTTAATCATTTTTCATCAAACCGATATTTTAATTACCAAAATTTTGCAAAACCTCGTTTCTCTCATACGAAATCTCACACATCTTGATGTATCAACATTATAGACGCTATATTGCTATTTTTAGAGATGACCAATATTATTGGACGATATCAGCATTACAATTTGATATGGGAAAATATCAGTATAGTTTTTTTTCGGACCGATATTGGAGAGATCGAAGTAGAATATAGTTGTATCGCTCCGAATATGAGAGATACAACCTCACAGTTTTCTGCAGAGATCGGTATCGGTTGATATCAGAAATTAAATAATTGGACAATATCGGTATATCAGATATCGGTAAACTCTGTGGACGTTAACGAGTCTTTCTCTGAGCTGCTGCTGCTGTAATCAGGTGAGCTGATCGACATGCCGACGTCCTGCAGCTCCAGCCCGTCAGAGCCGAGCTGCAGACATCCAGACGGATGATTATTGATCGGCGCTGATGGACAGATCAGGACGGACAAACAGAGCTGGATCCGGATCACGGCTCGGAGCTTAATGAGCTCCGGTTATTGATCTGCAGCTTAAAAACTGTGTGCAGGACTGTGCTGTGACCAATCAGCTGGTCTGTCTGTGGTTCTGCAGCTCGCCCCCTCCCCGGCCCAGCGCCGCCGTTCACCTCATCCTGGGACGGAGGGAGGCTCGTGCACGTGACGCTGAGTGTTTTTCCATCAGCGGCAAATGGCGGTAAAAGCCAGAGTGATAGTTTCCCGGCTGTCTTTACGCTGCCGGAAGATGCAGGTCTGAATCAGCCGAGACGAGGGAGAACCAGCACGTGTTAACAGTTAATACCTGTTAAAAATGCACGAAACACGGAGGTTCTCCAGAGAAAACCGCAGCTGGAGTTCTGCTCAGATCCAGCCGCCGTATTCAGCAAACTTCTGAGAATCAGTCCCAACACCATTCTGAGTTAAAAGCTGCATGAAAAGTCATCTACCGTGTCTCAGTCTCACTCGTAGGACTGAATCTGAGGTTTTTATCAGAGCGGTTCTGATGGTACCAGGTGCGTAAATGTGCATTCACACCAGGAGAGTCCGCAGATAAACAGACCCGTTTATCCTCCTGAATGGGCTCGATGCACGACTCCACTACTTCCTGAATGTAAGGCAGCTCCTTTGTTTCCTGTCTCTCATTACTAGATGATCTGATTAATCCAGGTGTGTCTGGCCAGTTACTGAGATCAGACACACCTGGATTAATCAGTTCATCCAGTAATGAAAGACAGGAAACAAAGGAGCTACCTTACATTCAGGATGTAGTGGAGTCGTGCATCGAGTCCATTATGATGTTTAGGCTCATTTATGAGCGTGAACTTTAGAATCAAAGCGATCGGAGAAGTTTTACCGTCACATATCGGACGATATATATTATATATCCTTTCTGGACAACATGTGGACCTGCTGTACGTTCACACGTCAGTAACGACTGATGTTTTCAGGCTTCCCACTCTTTTCTTGAAGTTATTTTCCAGGACTTTTCCAGGAAATTTTCAGGACTCAAGCAGCAATTAAGCAGCCACGAAGAGGTGCCGAAGTGGCCACAAAGAGGCCACGAAGAGCCAACGAAGAGCCAACGAAGAGGCCACACGCAGCCACAAAGAGACCACGAAGCAGCCACGAAGAGACGACGAAGAGGCCACGAAGAGGCCACGAAGAGCCAACGAAGAGGCCACACGCAGCCACAAAGAGACGACGAAGAGACGACGAAGAGGCCACGAAGAGACCACGAAGAGCCAACGAAGAGGCCACACGCAGCCACAAAGAGACGACGAAGAGACGACGAAGAGGTGGCGAAGCGGCCACAAAGAACCAACGAAGAGCCAATGAAGAGCCAATGAAGAGGCCACGAAGCGGCCACGAAGAGACGATGAAGAGACGACGAAGAGACCACGAAGAGGTGGCGAAGAGGCCACGAAGCGGCCATGAAGAGACGACGAAGAGACCACGAAGAGGCCACGAAGAGACCACGAAGAGCCAACGAAGAGGCCACACGCAGCCACAAAGAGACGACGAAGAGACGACGAAGAGGCCACGAAGCGGCCACGAAGCGGCCACGAAGAGACGACGAAGAGGTGGCGAAGCGGCCACAAAGAACCAACGAAGAGCCAATGAAGAGCCAATGAAGAGGCCACGAAGCGGCCACGAAGAGACGATGAAGAGACCACGAAGAGACCACGAAGAGGTGGCGAAGAGGCCACGAAGCGGCCATGAAGAGACGACGAAGAGACGACGAAGAGACCACGAAGAGGTGGCGAAGAGGCCACGAAGCGGCCATGAAGAGACGACGAAGAGACGACGAAGAGGCCACGAAGAGACCACGAAGAGACGACGAAGAGGTGGCGAAGCGGCCACAAAGAACCAACGAAGAGCCAATGAAGAGCCAATGAAGAGGCCACGAAGCGGCCACGAAGAGGCCACAAAGAGGCCGCGAAGATGCCACGAAGAGCCAACGAAGAGGTGGCGAAGCGGCCACAAAGAACCAACGAAGAGCCAATGAAGAGCCAACGAAGAGAAGATGAAGCGGCCACAAAGAGCCGACGAAGAGGCCACGAAGAGGCCACGAAGAGCCAACGAAGAGGCCACACGCAGCCACAAAGAGACGACGAAGAGACGACGAAGAGGCCACGAAGAGACCACGAAGAGCCAACGAAGAGGCCACACGCAGCCACAAAGAGACGACGAAGAGACGACGAAGAGGTGGCGAAGCGGCCACAAAGAACCAACGAAGAGCCAATGAAGAGCCAATGAAGAGGCCACGAAGCGGCCACGAAGAGACGATGAAGAGACGACGAAGAGACCACGAAGAGGTGGCGAAGAGGCCACGAAGCGGCCATGAAGAGACGACGAAGAGACCACGAAGAGACCACGAAGAGGTGGCGAAGAGGCCACGAAGCGGCCATGAAGAGACGACGAAGAGACGACGAAGAGGCCACGAAGAGACCACGAAGAGCCAACGAAGAGGCCACACGCAGCCACAAAGAGACGACGAAGAGACGACGAAGAGGCCACGAAGCGGCCACGAAGCGGCCACGAAGAGACGACGAAGAGGTGGCGAAGCGGCCACAAAGAACCAACGAAGAGCCAATGAAGAGCCAATGAAGAGGCCACGAAGTGGCCACGAAGAGACGATGAAGAGACCACGAAGAGACCACGAAGAGGTGGCGAAGAGGCCACGAAGCGGCCATGAAGAGACGACGAAGAGACGACGAAGAGACCACGAAGAGGTGGCGAAGAGGCCACGAAGCGGCCATGAAGAGACGACGAAGAGACGACGAAGAGGCCACGAAGAGACCACGAAGAGACGACGAAGAGGTGGCGAAGCGGCCACAAAGAACCAACGAAGAGCCAATGAAGAGCCAATGAAGAGGCCACGAAGCGGCCACGAAGCGGCCACGAAGAGGCCACAAAGAGGCCGCGAAGATGCCACGAAGAGCCAACGAAGAGGTGGCGAAGCGGCCACAAAGAACCAACGAAGAGCCAATGAAGAGCCAACGAAGAGAAGATGAAGCGGCCACAAAGAGCCGACAAAGAGCCAACGAAGAGGCCACGAAGCGGCCACGAAGAGAAGATGAAGAGGTGGCGAAGAGGCCACGAAGCGGCCACGAAGAGAAGATGAAGAGGTGGCGAAGAGGCCACGAAGAGGTCACAAAGAGGCCATGAAGCGGCCACGAAAAGAAGACGAAGAGGTGACGAAGAGGTGGCGAAGCGGCCACAAAGAGCCGACGAAGAGCCAACGAAGAGGCCACGAAGAGATGACGAAGAGACGACGAAGAGGCCACGAAGAGATGACGAAGAGCCAACGAAGAGGCCACGAAGAGAAGATGAAGAGAGGACGAAGAGACGATGAAGAGACGATGAAGAGGCGATGAAGATGAAGCCAGATGACTGGGATTCCCAATCATTCTGGAATCCCACACACAGACGCCTCTTTGTCGCCTCTGTGTGTGGTTACAATCAATTTCCAGGTTTTCCAGGACTTGTGGGGACCCTGTTTATTTTGTGAAAAAAATACAACAGAATTGCAGTTGATGTTCTATTTCCTGTTATGAGATATAAAACATTGTAATGGCGTTTAACCCGGCATGAAGTTCTGCTGCGCGTGGTTACTGGTGAGATTACGTCTTTTATTGAACCGTAACATAAATCGTAGCAGCTCTGTCCAACGATACGTTTGATCAGCTGTGTGTCGTCAAAGTCAAAACGTCCTTGTTCTTCTGGAACATCCGAACACGTCACTCTGGAGTCATTCTTAGACTGGAGGATGTTGATTAATAGCTTTTATTCTTAGGTTTTAAAATCAAAGTAAATTCCATGAATTCTAAAATGGCTCTAAAACGTTAATAAATACGGGCGCATTTCCCTCACAGCTGGAGGCTTCTGGATCCTGCTCAGCACCTGTCTAGGTCTCTACAGGTGATCAGCATCCACTCAGGCTGGACAGGATGAAAGTTTAGCTCCATAAATCCAGTCTTACCAGCAGGAGACTGGAGAAAACGAGAAAACACACCGACAGACATGAATTCTACCGGAAACTTTCTGCTTCCAGTCTGGCTGCTAAAAACCTCCAGTTTATCCCACCTGGACCGACTGCAGCTGGCGTTAGCATGGCTGCTAAAAACAGCTGCTCAGACCCATCAGACTTCATGACAGGGCTCTAGAGTGCGACCTTTTCACTCGAATATGACCAAATTTGCTGAGTGCACCTAATTTCTTTTCTTGATTTTTAGGGAACATTCTGGAATCCCAATCTTCTGATGACGGTAGATGGATAATTCATATCATAAAGCTTGATAACAACTTGTTTATACCTGGAAATGTGTGGTTACAATCATTCTGTTTCAAATCAGGTCCTATTTCAACATCTTATAAGATTTGACAGTTAGAAGGCAAATACCCTCCAGCTATTCTAGTCATGGGGGGCGATTTCAATGAAGCAGGGACAGATTTACTCAAAGGACGTCTGGTCATATTATTAACCCTGTCATTCCCAAATTTTTCAATAACCTATCACTCTTGGATTTTTTTTAGGTTCTGGAGATGACTCCTTTCACGTTTTTGTTTACCTTCCTCCAAACGAAAATCGGAAATAGCTGATCTGCACAACGCAAGGTCGTGCCGAGATCACGGGTAACTAAAATCTCTGACAGGTAGGAAGGAGCCGGGCCATGAACGTCTTTAAAAACAAACTAAAGAAGTTTAAAAGCTATTCTAAAACGAACTGGAAGCCAGTGGAGGAAAGACAGCACGGAGGTTACGTGTTCGCGCGAGTCACCGACATGTTTGGGGGCCTGTCCGTGATAGGCTCTAAAATCCAGAACTAAAATTTCAAAATCAATTTGGAATTTGATGGAGAGCCAATGAAAGGAGGATAAAACCGGTGTGGACCGTATGGATTTATACACACACACACACACACACACATACACATATTTATATATATATATAAATATATATATATATATATATATATATAGCGGAGTATTGAACATGTCAACATTTTCCTCAGAAAATATATTTCTAATAGAGCTATTGACATGAAATTTTTACCAGATGTCGGCAACAACCCAAATAATGCACACATGCAAAGAAATGCTAATATTTCTGTCCATAAATGAAGTTATGTGTAATATAGTGAAACAGGGAATAAGTATTGAACACATGAAGAAATGGAGACAAAAAGATCTGAAAGCCAAGAAAGCAGCTGGAGTCTGTCAGCATTTAGAAAGTAATCCTGTCCCCTATCAGAGCAAAGTAATATCAGCTGCTTTAGTCCTGATTGATGCCTTTAAAAAGGTTTCTCATCACCAAGGTGTCAGACAAGAAGCATTGCATGATGGGTAAAAGCAAAGAGCAACCTTATTATTGCAAACACACTGAAGGCATTGGTTCCAGGTGCATTTGTAAACTTGTGAAAGTTCCAGTGAGCACCATCGGGACCATCATCCGGAAGTGGAAAGAACACAGCATGGTCATAAAGCGGCCACGGCCAGGTGCTCCTCACAAGATTTCAGACAGAGGAGTCAGAACAATCATCAGAAAGGTTCTCCAACAGCCCAGGACCACTCGTGGAGAGCTTCAGAAAGACCTGGAACCAGCAGCTACAGTTGTTTCAGAGAAAACAAGAAGGAATGCACTCAACCGCCATGGCCTTCATGCACGCACACCACGCAAGACTCCATTTCTGAAGAAGAAGCAGGTTGATGCTGGTTTGAAGTTTCAACACAACATCTGGACAAACCCATGGCATTCTGGGAAACATAGTCTGGTCAGATGAGACCAGAACTGAACTCTTCAGATGTCATAAGACACAACATGTTTGGAGGAGAAATGGCACCAAATCACCATAGCAACAGTGAAGTTTGGAGGCGGGAACATCATGGTGGGGGCTGTTTTTCAGCATGTGGTGCTGGCAGACTTCATATGATTGAAGGAAGAATGAATGGAGGAAAGTAGAGAGACATTCTGGACCAGAATCTGCTGAACATGAAAAGAGGCTGGATCTTTAGATATATACAGTATATATACATACATATATACTGTATATATATTTATACATACTGAAGACTTCTCAAAGCCACCGGGTCGGCAGATGAGTCTGCAAACATCAGCCTGTGCTGCAGGATTATCCGGACTAACGTCTTCTTTCCCAGTTTTCTGCTGAGTCAGCTGAGGCGGGCTCAGAACCAGGATCGGACCGAGTCATCACACCTCCGCTGTCAGGGACAAGACAGGACGAGAGCGAGGACACCGACACTGATACACTCGGTGTTTGGGTGCTTGTCAGCAGGAACAAAGTGACTCTTAGGTTTCTCCGTCCTGGTGGATCTGATCCAGGATCAATAAAACACACGATCCGGGTTGTAAACAAACACACCGCGAGCAGCAGCACGTCTGTAGGCCACGCCCCCATCCGTCAGACAACACACCAGAGCGACGGCGGATCACCTGACCACAAGATTCCTCCCCGAGACCAGGAGGAAGCAAAATCTGCTGGTTTCACAGTCCTGGAACTCTGCAGCTGCCTTCCATGCAGCCTGGAAACAGTCCTGGAACTCTGCAACTGCCTTCCATGCAGCCTGGAAACCGTCCTGGAACTCTGCAGCTGCTTTCCATGCAGCCTGGAAACAGTCCTGGAACTCTGCAGCTGCTTTCCATGCAGCCTGGAAACCGTCCTGGAACTCTGCAGCTGCTTTCCATGCAGCCTGGAAACAGTCCTGGAACTCTGCAGCTGCCTTCCATGTATCCTGGAAACAGTCCTGGAACTCTGCAGCTGCCTTCCATGTATCCTGGAAACAGTCCTGGAACTCTGCAGCTGCCTTCCATGTATCCTGGAAACAGTCCTGGAACTCTGCAGCTGCCTTCCATGTATCCTGGAAACAGTCCTGGAACTCTGCAGCTGCCTTCCATGTATCCTGGAAACCGTCCTGGAACTCTGCAGCTGCCTTCCATGTATCCTGGAAACAGTCCTGGAACTCTGCAGCTGCCTTCCATGCATCCTGGAAACAGTCCTGGAACTCTGCAGCTGCCTTCCATGTATCCTGGAAACCGTCCTGGAACTCTGCAGCTGCCTTCCATGCAGCCTGGAAACCGTCCTGGAACTCTCAGCTGCCTTCCATGTATCCTGGAAACCGTCCTGGAACTCTCAGCTGCCTTCCATGTATCCTGGAAACCGTCCTGGAACTCTGCAGCTGCCTTCCATGTATCCTGGAAACCGTCCTGGAACTCTGCAGCTGCCTTCCATGCATCCTGGAAACCGTCCAAGAACTCTGCAGCTGCCTTCCATGCATCCTGGAAACCGTCCTGGAACTCTGCAGCTGCCTTCCATGCATCCTGGAAACCGTCCTGGAACTCTGCAGCTGCTTTCCATGCAGCCTGGAAACCGTCCTGGAACTCTGCAGCTGCCTTCCATGCAGCCTGGAAACCGTCCTGGAACTCTGCAGCTGCCTTCCATGTATCCTGGAAACTGTCCTGGAACTCTGCAGCTGCCTTCCATGCAGCCTGGAAACCGTCCTGGAACTCTGCAGCTGCCTTCCATGCAGCCTGGAAACAGTCCTGGAACTCTGCAGCTGCCTTCCATGCAGCCTGGAAACCGTCCTGGAACTCTGCAGCTGCCTTCCATGCAGCCTGGAAACCGTCCTGGAACTCTGCAGCTGCCTTCCATGCACAGACCTGCAGAGTCCCGGCCGCTGAAGCTGACTCAGCAGTTTTAAACCTCTGCTGCTCCGACACCTTCACTGACCTCAGCGCTGCGTCGGCCATGACAGCCTCCTGACACCAGAAGGTCTCAGGAAAGACCAGGTCCAGTCTGGATTAAAGCCACTCCAGATGGATTCAGTCAGACTTCAGGGAAAATTTAAGGTCAGCTGACAGGAAAGAAAATATCCTAGTTTATTCACCAACCAGTTTCCCCAAAGTCACCATCAGAACCTTTAATCCCAGTCAGCATCTAGAACCTTTGATCCCAGTCTGCATCTAGAACCGTAAATTCCAGTCTGCAACTAGAACCTTTAATCCCAGTCTGCATCTAGAACCTTTAATCCCAGTCTGCAACTAGAACCTTTAATCCCAGTCTGCAACTAGAACCTTTAATCCCAGTCTGCATCTAGAACCTTAAATTCCAGTCTGCAACTAGAACCTTTAATCCCAGTCTGCATCTAGAATCTTTAATCCCAGTCTGCATCTAGAACCTTTGATCCCAGTCTGCATCTAGAACCTTAAATTCCAGTCTGCAACTAGAACCTTTAATCCCAGTCTGCATCTAGAACCTTTAATCCCAGTCTGCATCTAGAACCTTTGATCCCAGTCTGCATCTAGAACCTTAAATTCCAGTCTGCAACTAGAACCTTTAATCCCAGTCTGCATCTAGAACCTTTAATCCCAGTCTGCATCTAGAACCTTTAATCCCAGTCTGCAACTAGAACCTTAAATTCCAGTCGGCATCAAGAACCTTTAATCCCAGTCTGCATCTAGAACCTTAAATTCCAGTCGGCATCAAGAACCTTTAATCCCAGTCTGCATCTAGAACCTTTAATCCCAGTCTGCATCTAGAACCTCAAATTCCAGTCGGCATCTAGAACCTTAAATCTAAATCAGCATCAAGAACCTTTAATCCCAGTCTGCATCTAGAACCTTAAATTCCAGTCGGCATCAAGAACCTTTAATCCCAGTCTGCATCTAGAACCTTTAATCCCAGTCTGCATCTAGAACCTCAAATTCCAGTCGGCATCTAGAACCTTAAATCCAAATCAGCATCAAGAACCTTTAATCCCAGTCAGCATCTAGAACCTTTAATCCCAGTCTGCATCTAGAACCTTAAATTCCAGTCAGCATCAAGAACCTTTAATCCCAGTCAGAACCTTTAATCCCAGTCAGCAGTAGAACCTTTTAATCCCAGTCACCATCTAGAACCTTTAATCCCAGTCAGCGTCAGAACCTTTAACCCCAGTCAGCATCCAGAACCTTTAATCCCAGTCAGCGTCTAGAACCTTTAATCCCAGTCAGCAACTAGAGCCTTTAATCCCAGTCAGCGTCTAGAACCTTTAACCCCAGTCAGCATCCAGAACCTTTAATCCCAGTCAGCGTCCAGAACCTTTAATCCCAGTCAGCAACTAGAGCCTTTAATCCCAGTCAGCGTCAGAACCTTTAACCCCAGTCAGCATCCAGAACCTTTAATCCCAGTCAGAACCTTTAATCCCAGTCAGCAGTAGAACCTTTTAATCCCAGTCACCATCTAGAACCTTTAATCCCAGTCAGCGTCAGAACCTTTAACCCCAGTCAGCATCCAGAACCTTTAATCCCAGTCAGCGTCTAGAACCTTTAATCCCAGTCAGCAACTAGAGCCTTTAATCCCAGTCAGCGTCTAGAACCTTTAACCCCAGTCAGCATCCAGAACCTTTAATCCCAGTCAGCGTCCAGAACCTTTAATCCCAGTCAGCAACTAGAGCCTTTAATCCCAGTCAGCGTCAGAACCTTTAACCCCAGTCAGCATCCAGAACCTTTAATCCCAGTCAGGGTCTAGAACCTTTAATCCCAGTCTGCATCTAGAACCTTTAATCCCAGTCTGCATCTAGAA
>JALJCO010000796.1:0-50680 GCA_023101725.1 Atherinomorus stipes | reverse complement strand
TTGTCAGGTAGGCTATATTTAAAAAAAAAAAAAAGAATAACTGGCCACTAAGGAGACCATGCTGCAGTTACATTTGAGCATATAGGTTTGTATATGAAAACAGAAGAAAGACTATGTTCCATTGCAAGTGAAGACAGCAGTTAATGGTGAGGGGAGTGAGTTGCGTTGTCTTGTATTATAATCATGTGGCACCTGAAAGTTTAATTTTGTTGTTTTATTATATTGTGTATCTTTTCTTTACCTGCCAAGGGACTGCTGATGCTAATTAGCTTACTAATGACAATTCAACATGTTGCTATATGTTCATTAATATGTACTGTCCCTGTCAAATAAAAAAGTTTGAAGATAGAATAAATTTTAAAGTTTCTCATAAAAATACTGAAAGCAAAAACGTTTTTGACACACAAACCATCAATTTATTGCAAAATTAAGGTAAAATATAGGGCTGCAAATATCTTAAATTACAAACCATTTGGAGTCGAAACAGCCGGCTCTTTAAGAACCGACTCAAAAGAGCCGACTCTTTAGGAACCGACTCAAAAGAGCCGACTCTTTGGGAACCGAATCAAAAAGAGACGAACTTCCCACCGTTTGAACAGCGCAGCCAAGCAGCTGCGTGTCTGACCGCAGGTGTTCACCAGAGTCCCTCAGCAGTTCAGATACCCGACGGTAACCCGCAAAAACGCTGATTAGCAGATAGAAATGACAAAGATTAATATCATGGTTAAGGTTTGGGGGGATATTTATGTAGTTCGGGCGGGTGGCGGTGAGAACTATGTTTCTTTTCGTTGGACAAGGCGCGTTTTAAACATCAAGCGTTGAGGTCGTTTCAGATCAGGCATGAGACAGAGGCGCTGCTGGTAATGGGAGCAGCGAACACTGTTACAACCAGGAATGATGATCTTTTATGCTGGAATCTCTGAATCACATAGATAAAGCCCCTACGTGGCAAAATGACAGAGACTGCTGTGAATTTAAGATATTAATGTGCGACATGCGGGTCAGGTTTGACAGGAAGAGCCGCGGTTCGCGGAGTCTCGGTTCGGAGCGGATGCGAGTAAGGATGCAGCTACTTTTTGAACTTTTGACAGACAGATTAGTGCAGAATGGGTGGCATTTCCTGCATTAGTGAACGTCTGACAGACCAGAGATTCACATTTTCGTCCAGTCTCGTCTCGTCAATGAAAATTTACACACGTCCCGTCATGTTTTAGTCATCAAAGAGACATGTTTAGCTCGTCATCGTGTCGTCATCGGCTGGGGCCGCCTTTTGCCGCCCTTCGGGGGATGCATGTCCGCTCTTTGGGGGGGGTAGCTGGGATCTGGGCCTCTGGGTGGCTGCTGGGGGCCTGGGTCGTGAGCCTTGCGGGCTTCCTCCTCCTTGCAGAGACGAGGCTGCATCTGCATGACTGTATCACCATGGAGCACCCTTTATTATGCATGTTGACACTGTGACACTGCTTCCCATTGCGATGACTAGGTTGTACCCCGTTTAACTCGCTCCTTCTGAAATACGGAGGGTTTCCCCTTGTTTACTTACACATGCTGACTTGCTAGCATTGCGTTCCCCCCAGTCGGCTGTGCTTTCTCATCAGAGAAACAATACGAAGAAAAGAGCGAATCGGGAACAGCCTTGCACTTCCACAACCACAAGCCTCTCTTCTAGTATACAAATACAGCTGGATACAAAGCAACCAGAAGGTTTTTTTTTTAAACAGAAACTATGAAGAATGCATCCAATAATAATGGAGAACACAGAAATATTAATGAAATGACCATGGAAGTACAACTTTAAGATCTACGTTTATTAATGAGATTGGCCAATACCTAGATGGGAGTGTAGGGTCTTTCCCTGGTTTTAATAATACGGTCATATTTGCTGAGTTCATATTTGGTGGTATTTTCTGTTTCTCTTTTATTTCTAGTATCATTTTATAAAAAGGGGGCCAGAATTGTCCAGGGGGATATTCCGGAAAGGAGGCTTAACAAATCCTGCAACAAAGCCTGAGCTCTGGCTCGTTAAATCCTCTGAAAACTTATCCCACTCTGTCGATTCCACAACTCCAACTATGAACCAGCTTTCACAAGCCAGCTTGATTAAGCCAGGAGAATGAGAGGCATCACCTATGGAGCTCAGAAATCATAATTAAATTGGTAAAGTGTTGAGCACCCTACTGTTCGCAGATGAAATTGCAGGTCCTTCTTTAAGCTTATGAGGAGGAGAAAATTATAATACTGGTGGAAAAAAAAAACCCAATACATTTGCATCCAGCACCGCCCGCTGCCACACTGGTGTAGGATTTCCAGCAAAGTCAGTGTGTAAGGATGTAAAACGCAGTAACTCACTGTACTACTTGCTGACTTGAGTTATTTGATTGTCAGCTTTATTTTATTAATTACTTAATTTCATTTTATCTGATCCTATTTCATTCAGTTAACAGATGTTACCGTTTCGAAGCAGAAGATGTGGAAATTCTGAATATTGATAAAATATGTAGCTATAAAAATACGGATAAGTTGCGCTTTCTTCAAACCATTTTAAATTTTAAATCGTGAATATAATCACACACAGTGACCTACCCACAAGTCATGATGCTGCATAAATGATCATCGGGTACCGACTCCACAACGGTGGCACATTATTTCATAGTACGCACACTGAATACCCTTTGAGGACGGACCCTCAGACCACGCAAACACCAGAATCTTTCCTTTATGCCCAATGTCATATCATCCATGACGTGTGTTTTGCTGTAGACCACGTTGTAACTAGTTTGCGCCCCAGGATTAGGATCAGGCTCTGGGTCAGGGGTCTGCAACCTGCCGCTCCAGAGCCACAAGTGGCTCTTTGGACTTCCTACAATGGCTCTCTGTTTGACTAAAAATAATGAAGAACCAACAAATGTTTTTTAAATATAACATTTGTAGGTTTTAGCAGTTTTTTTCATAAAATAATTGTGTTGAATTACCACAACATGATACTAAAAGTACGGTAATATATTTCTCTTGTCATTAGCTTATAGGGCTTTTTCCCTCATAATTCCCAAGATCTATATTTTAATTTGTTAACCCAACCTTTTTTTTTAGACTGTTAAGTTGAAGAAAATCTGATTGAAGAAAATATATCTATCCTCTTTGAGTAGCCTACGTTTTTTTCTAACCCTAAAATGAAAGTAGAACAGTGATTCCTTTGAAATGAAGCAAATTTTCTATAGTAGGCCGAAGTATTGATCAAAAATGACAAGTTGCATTTTTTTTAAGGCCATGGAACATTTGCAGCTCTGCAGGGGAGGAGACGTGGGAGGGTATACTTGATCTCCAGGAGATACCCATCAAATTCACCTGTATTTGGGATCAAGTGAGTTTACATATGGATCAAAAAGATTTGTGCGATAAAGGAGCAAATGTGCGCGGAAACAATATCATTCAGGATATGACAGATTTGGAGATACACTTTAATAATATTGTCAAGGTGAATGGCACGTATAATTTATGCTTCTACACCTATGGGACCTTTTTCAAATAGAAATGCCGCTTTCTGATTGCAGGAAAGCCACTGCTCTCAGAAACAAAGCCAGATAAGTTAACATAGTCTGGAACAAAACTTGCTCCCTACCAAGTTATGTTCACAGCATATGTTTCTGGATAAACTTAGCTGGATCAGCCATTTTGGAATAGAAAACCCAGGGTTACTGTTTAATTTGGGTTAACATAGCCAGCTAAGCTACTAAACCTGCTTCTTGGAATACGCCCCAGAACTCTTTGTAGAATTCTACCGGATACCCGTCTGGAAATTAACTGAAATGAATGAAAAGAAAAAATACTTTATTTACCCTAGAAGGGAAATTCAACATTGTAAAAAGCTCACTCTTTTTTTTCCTTTCCTTTTTTTTTTGTTTTGTTTTTAACAATATAACATTTATATGAAATAATAACATAACAATGATAAGTCAGACAGTCAGTCAGTCTTGTTCTTTAGGGTGATGCTGCTGGTAGGAATGAATTTCTGTGTCTCTCCGTCCTACAGCGAACCTGACGCAGCCTCCCACTGAACACACCCTGTTGGACCTGGGGCTTTATTGTTGGGCATATGTTGCAGAGCGTCATGTAATGATACCATTAAGAAATTGATTGATATTGTCATCTATGGGGTTTATTTGTGATTTATATAGTGTTTAGGGTTGTAACGATACCCATATCGAAATCAAACTCGCGATACTCAGAGCCGTGATCCTGTCTTGCAGTGGGAGAAGGCAGGGTCGCAACACCCTCCAAGCCCAGCTCAGACACTCTGAAACTCCTCAGATCACAGAAAACTATTTTCCGTTTTTCCATCAGGCTATAGACCAGAGGTGTCCAATTGTTTTACATGGGAGGGCCAAAAATGACTTTGGGTGGAAGGTCGTGGGCCAAAACTATAAAGTCATGTTGATGTTAGAAATTCAATTTGCTGAACTCACAGCGAAATTGTTCAAAATAAAACCTCATAAAAAGTGATGTCGAAAATGAACAATGCTGTTCTTTATTATGTTCATTATTTGTTTTTCACATTATTTTGTATGACGTTTTATTTTGGACAGCATCTTCTCTAGGGATGCATGATATTGGAGTTTGCCAATATCCGACAGCCAATATTTTAAAACTCATGTGGCCGATAACCGATACAATACTAAAGCTGAAAAAAATAAGCAGTCATTGCAAGTAGCAATTTTGTTATCCGTCTCTGACATTTTGGGAAAAAATATCAATACACTGATATATCGCGATATTTTCATATGCCGATATCAAATTGATATTTAAAAACGCAGCATCGATCTATTTCACTTACAAAATCTTGCGAGATTTGATCGTTCTGTTAAAAAATCTCACGATATTTCGTGAATTCTCGCAAGATTTTGTAACAGAACAATGAAATATCATGAGATTTTTAGTAAAATAGATCAATACCTTTTTTAAAATATCTATATAATATCAGCATATGAGAATATCGCAAAATTTTCGTGTGATTTCATAACAGAACGATGAAATATCGTGAGATTTCATTTGTAAAATAGATCGATACCGCTTTTTAAATCATCTATATATCAGCAGCGGAGAATGTCGTGATATTTTAGTGTATCAATATTTTTTCCCTCCCCTAGACTTTAGAAGTTTTATAGTCTGTAAAAAAGTTTTTGAATAAGAAGAAGTTTGGGTTTTTTTAGACTTTAGAAACAGCGGCCTGATTGGTTAAATATCGGTGGGGTGGCAGATGTCCGATACTCAGTTTTAGGCTGATACCAATAGGGGGCCGATTATATCATGCATCCCTAACCTTCTCGCTTTTCTCTGATCATGGGCTTCCAGATCTGAGCTGATAGATGAACCACAGCTCCACCCGACCCACAATGCAAAGCAAAGTTAATTTGTGGTAAGGAAGGGAAGTGCAGCAACGAATAAACATAAAAAAACCTTTACACACTGCTGGGAAAAAATTATGATTTAAAAAAAAAAAAAAAAAAAAGACTATGGGCAGCAGGCCAAAATTAATCTCTTGCGGGCCAATTTTGGCCCCCGGGCCCCAAATTGGACAGCCCTGCTATAGACTATTGTTGCATCAGTTGCTAACCAGATAACACGTCTGTCTAAAGGGCACCTGTGGTAAAGTGTCACATGTTTTTTTTTCCTGCAAGTCAAATGAAACTTGGCAGTTTTCCATCGGTACCAAACCATGGACCGGGATGAGCCACTCGCACGCATGCAGCTCGGGAGTGTGTCAATGAGGAGCAATAGGGGAATATCACGCTTACCGGAAGTTCCCGGGTTTTGACACTTCCTCTTCCGGGCCATGTTAACAACAGCTGTTCCTGCTCTGTTATACTGTTTAAATCGTATAAACTCCAAACATACTTAAGTTTTCATTCTAGACTGAAGTGATACTGGATCAAAATCTGGATCAAAGCGATCGATTTGCCGCGGTGAAGGGCCGAACTTTATAATAAAACACACGTTTGTTTGTCGCCGGTGGGGCACAACACCGGCACTTCACAACATGCTAGCATTAGCCAGCTAACGTTTACTGACGTGCTTAACATTGTGCGTCTTAAAACACACAAACATCTGAAAATCGGGTCTGTACCCCCCCCCCCCAACCCCCCCCCGTTTCCAGTGGAAACAAACAAACGTGTGTCGTTTTATTATAAAGTTCGTCCCTTCACCGCGGCGAATCGGTCGTTTTGATCCACTTCTTCCTCAGCATCACTTCAGTCTGGAATGAAAACTTGGCATTGGCGTTTATCCGATTTACAAAGTTTAACAGAGTAGTAGCTGACGGACTACTGTTAGCAGGTTAGCATTAGCCAGCTTGATGACGTGCCTAACTTTGTGCGTCTGAAAACACACAAGCATCTGAAAGCGTCTTTTTTCTTGACAGTCCCCAGTTGTTCCACTGGAAACGGGGAGGGGGGGGGGGGTACAGACCCGATTTTCAGATGTTTGTGTGTTTTAAGACGCACAATGTTAAGCACGTCAGTAAACGCTAGCTGGCTAATGCTAGCATGCTGTGAAGTGCCGGTGTTGTGCCCCACCGGCGACAAACAAACGTGTGTTTTATTATAAAGTTCGGCCCTTCACCGCGGCGAATCGATCGCTTTGATCCAGCTTTTGATCCAGTATCACTTCAGTCTAGAATGAAAACTTAAGTATGTTTGGAGTTTATCCGATTTAAACAGTATAACAGAGCAGGAACGGCTGTTGTTAACATGGCCCGGAAGAGGAAGTGCCCAAAATCCGGGAACTTCCGGTAAGCGTGATAATCCCCGATGGAGGTCTTTAGACACTGAGACCAGTAAAAGGACATGAGGAGGATCCTGCTCTTGTTCAGCAGGCCAGACGCACGTAGGACATCAAGCTGGGCCGAGCGCGTGGACAGCCGAGAGGTGGACGCTTCGCGGGACAGTGGTGAAACCCCCACTGCTCCGCTGCGTGGTTTCAGGTGTTTTTACTTTGCTGTGACTTGTGATCAGCTGTGGTCCTGTCCTGACCAGCCCCAACGTGGAGTGTCGAGTTCCGGCATGTCCCACACGCAGGTCACCCCAACTTCCGAGCACCGGTGTCGGTGAGGGACTCCCCGTTGGAGCAGCAATGATGACCAAAGGGATGCCGTGCATGTGTGCGCCACGTGTGTAAAGAAATAAACCAATTTAAAAAAAAAAAAATTAATCCCTGAGCTGGCCTCAACAAATAAGACCTGATATAACGGCGGATCCCTGTGAAACAGCAAAAGCATCCAGACGCCTCCTTCCCTTTTATTTAACTTTGAACAGCTGATTTTCAGCATCTTGAAGTTTCCAGCGATGCAGCTGAAAGTAAGCTGTTCCAGCCAACGGGAAAGTGAGGTCTGCATGCTTTCCTCCTCTCTGAGACGCGCTGGTAAGTCATGATTATGTCGGGTTATTGTCGGCTCATGCTCGGCCATCAGAACGCCACAATCTCCCCGACATCTTCCCACTGCAGGGAGCAGAGCAGCCTCTCACCTGACAGTGGACATGATGCTGGTCCTGAAGAAGAACTCTAGTTTTAAATCAACCAAACAGGTTTGATGAAGGAAGCTTTTGAGAATTTATTTGTTATTTGACTTCATTTTTGAATAGCAGCACAGTTCAATTATTTTTATTTTTCAAAAGCATTATTTTATTATAAAAAGAACAATGTTCTACATCTGGTTATTCATTCAATCATTTTGAATATTGTTTGTGTTCAGCTATATTCACCTCACAGAACTGTCCACTCTGACCTGTCCACACTGACCTGTCCACACTGACCTGTCCACACTGACCTGTCCAAACAGACCTGTCCACACACTGACCTGTCCACACTGACCTATCTACACTGACCTGTCCAAACAGACCTGTCCACACTGACCTATCTACACTGACCTGTCCAAACAGACCTGTCCACACTGACCTATCTACACTGACCTGTCCACACTGACGTGTCCTCACACTGACCTGTCCACACTGACCTATCTACACTGACCTGTCCACACTGACGTGTCCTCACAGACCTGTCCACACTGACCTGTCTACACTGACCTATCCACATTTACCTGTCTACACTGACCTGTCCACACAGACATGTCCATACTGACCTGTACTCACAGACCTGTCCATCGTGACCGGTTCTCACACACCTGTCCACAATGAGCCCTGTCCACACAGACCTATCCTCACAGACCTGTCCACATGAAACCTGTCTTCACAGACCCTTCCACAATGAGACCTGTCCACACAGACCTGTCCACAGTGAGACCTGTCTTCACAGACCTGTCTACAATGAGACTGTTCTTCACAGACTTGTTCACAATGGGAACTGTCCATACAGACCTGTACACACTAACCTGTCTTCATGTACCTGTCCACAATGAGTCCTGAGAGACCTGTCCCCACGACCTGTTCTCACAGACCTGTCCACACTGACCTTTCCTCACAGACCTGTCCTCACAGACCTGTCCACACTTACCTGTCTACACTGACCTGTCCTCACAGACCTGTCTACACTGACCTGTCCTCACAGACCTGTCTACACTGACCTGTCCTCACAGACTTGCCCACACTTTCCTGTCCTCACAGACCCGTCCATCCTGACCTGTTCTCATAGACGTGTCCAAGCAGACCTGTCCACACTGACCTGATCTCACACACCTGTCCATGATGAGTCCCGTCTTCACAGACCTGTCCACAATGAAACCTGTCTTCACAGACCCTTTCACAATGAGACCTGTCCACACAGACCTGTCCACACAGATCTGTCATCTCAGACATGTCCACACTGACCTGTCCACACAGAAGTGTCCTCACGGACCTGTCCACAATGAGACCTGTCTTCACAGACTTGTCCACAATGAGACCTGTCCTTACAGAGCTGTCCACAAAGACCTGTTCTCACAGAAGTGTCCTCAGGGACCAGTCCACAATCAGACTTGTCCACACAGACCAGTCCATAATGAGGCCTGTCTTCACAGACCTGTCCAAATTGAGACGTGTCCACACAGACCTGTCCACAAATAGACCTGTCTTCAAAGACCTGTCCACACTGACCTGTCCACACAGACCTGTTCTCACAGACCTGTCCACACTGACCTGTCTTCCCTGACCCGTCTTCCCTGACCTGTCCTCACAGATGTGTCCTCACTGACCTGTCTTCACAAATGTGTCCTCACTGACCTGTCTACACTGACCTGTCCTCACAGATGTGTCCTCACTGACCTTTCCTCACAGACCTGTCCACACTGACCTGTCGACACTCACCTGTCCACACAGACCTGTCGTTACAGACATGTCCACACTGACCTGTTCACACAGAAGTGTCCTTACAGACCTGTCCACAATGACACCTGTCCACAAAGACCTGTACAAAAAGAGACCTGTCCACACAGATCTGTACACGCCAACCTGTCCTCACAGACCTGTCCAATATGAGGCCTGTCTTCACAGACCTATCCTCAGAGACCTGTAAACAATGAAACCTGTCTGTACAGACCTGTCCACAATGAGATCTGTCTACGCAATGAGACCAGCCACACAGACCTGTACACAATGAGACCAGTCTTAACAGACCTGTCCACAATGAGACCTGTCCACACAGACTAGTCCTCACTGAGACCTGTCTTCACAGACTGGTCTACAGTGAAACCTGTCCACACTGACCTGTTCTCACAGACCGGTCCACAATTAGACCTGTCCTTGCAGACCTGTCCACAATAAGACCTATCTTCACAGACCTGTCCAAAACGAGATCTGTCCACACTGACCTGTCCACAATCAGACCTGTCTTCACAGACCCTTCCACAATGAGAGCTGTCCACACAGACCTCTCCATACTGACCTGTCGTTATAGACCTGTCCACAATAAGACCTGTACATGCAGACTTGTCCTCACTGAGACCTGTCTTCACAGACCTGTCCACATTAATCCTGTCCACACAGACCTGTCGTCACAGACATGTCCACACTGACCTGTTCACACAGAAGTGTCCTTACAGACCTGTCCACAATGAGGCCTGTCTTCACAGACCTGTCCACAATGAGACCAGTCCACACTGACCTGTCTACAATGAAACTGTTATTAACAGACTTTTTCACAATGAGACCAGTCCTCACACGCTTGTCCACAATAATGCCTTTCTTCACAGGCCTGTCCACAATGAGACCTGTCCTTACAGAGCTGTCCACACTGACATGTCGCACAGACATGTCCACATTGACCTGTCCACACAGAAGTGTCCTCACGGACCTGTCCACAATGAAACCTGTCCACACAGACCAGTCCATAAGGAGGCCTGTCTTCACAGACCTGTCCACACTGACCGGTCCACAAATAGACCTGTCCTCACAGACCTGTCCACATCAGACCCGTACACACAGAACTGTTCTAACAGACCTGTCCACAATGAGACCTGTCTTCACAAACCTGTCCACACAGACCTGTTCTCACAGACCTGTCCACACTGACCTGTCTTCCCTGACCCGTCTTCCCTGACCTGTCCACACTGACCTGTTCTCACAGACCTGTCCACACTGACCTGTCCACACAGACCTGTTCTCACAGACCTGTCCACACTGACCTGTCTTCCCTGACCCGTCTTCCCTGACCTGTCCACACTGACCTGTCTACACTGACCTGTCCTCACAGATATGTCCTCACTGACCTGTCCACACTGACCCTTCCACACAGACCTGTCCTCACAGACATGTCCACACTGTCCTGTCCTCACAGACCTGTCCTCACTGACCTGTCCTCACAGACCTGTCCACACTGACCTATCTAAATTGACCTGTCCACACTGACCTGTCCTCACAGACCTGTCCACACTGACCTGTCCTCACAGACCTGTCCACACTGACCTATCTAAATTGACCTGTCCACACTGACCTGTCCTCACAGACCTGTCCACACTGACCTGTCCTCACAGACCTGTCCACACTGACCTGTTGTAACAGACGTGTCAACACTGACCTGTCCACACTGACCTGTCCTCACAGACCTGTCCACACTTACCTGTCTACACTGACCTGTCCTCACAGACCTGTCTACACTGACCTGTCCTCACAGACCTGTCTACACTGACCTGTCCTCACAGACTTGCCCACACTTTCCTGTCCTCACAGACCCGTCCATCCTGACCTGTTCTCATAGACGTGTCCAAGCAGACCTGTCCACACTGACCTGATCTCACACACCTGTCCATGATGAGTCCCGTCTTCACAGACCTGTCCACAATGAAACCTGTCTTCACAGACCCTTTCACAATGAGACCTGTCCACACAGACCTGTCCACACAGACCTGTCATCTCAGACATGTCCACACTGACCTGTCCACACAGAAGTGTCCTCACGGACCTGTCCACAATGAGACCTGTCTTCACAGACTTGTCCACAATGAGACCTGTCCTTACAGAGCTGTCCACAAAGACCTGTTCTCACAGAAGTGTCCTCAGGGACCAGTCCACAATCAGACTTGTCCACACAGACCAGTCCATAATGAGGCCTGTCTTCACAGACCTGTCCAAATTGAGACGTGTCCACACAGACCTGTCCACAAATAGACCTGTCTTCAAAGACCTGTCCACACTGACCTGTCCACACAGATCTGTTCTCACAGACCTGTCCACACTGACCTGTCTTCCCTGACCCGTCTTCCCTGACCTGTCCTCACAGATGTGTCCTCACTGACCTGTCTTCACAAATGTGTCCTCACTGACCTGTCTACACTGACCTGTCCTCACAGATGTGTCCTCACTGACCTTTCCTCACAGACCTGTCCACACTGACCTGTCGACACTCACCTGTCCACACAGACCTGTCGTTACAGACATGTCCACACTGACCTGTTCACACAGAAGTGTCCTTACAGACCTGTCCACAATGACACCTGTCCACAAAGACCTGTACAAAAAGAGACCTGTCCACACAGATCTGTACACGCCAACCTGTCCTCACAGACCTGTCCAATATGAGGCCTGTCTTCACAGACCTATCCTCAGAGACCTGTAAACAATGAAACCTGTCTGTACAGACCTGTCCACAATGAGATCTGTCTACGCAATGAGACCAGCCACACAGACCTGTACACAATGAGACCAGTCTTAACAGACCTGTCCACAATGAGACCTGTCCACACAGACTAGTCCTCACTGAGACCTGTCTTCACAGACTGGTCTACAGTGAAACCTGTCCACACTGACCTGTTCTCACAGACCGGTCCACAATTAGACCTGTCCTTGCAGACCTGTCCACAATAAGACCTATCTTCACAGACCTGTCCAAAACGAGATCTGTCCACACTGACCTGTCCACAATCAGACCTGTCTTCACAGACCCTTCCACAATGAGAGCTGTCCACACAGACCTCTCCATACTGACCTGTCGTTATAGACCTGTCCACAATAAGACCTGTACATGCAGACTTGTCCTCACTGAGACCTGTCTTCACAGACCTGTCCACATTAATCCTGTCCACACAGACCTGTCGTCACAGACATGTCCACACTGACCTGTTCACACAGAAGTGTCCTTACAGACCTGTCCACAATGAGGCCTGTCTTCACAGACCTGTCCACAATGAGACCAGTCCACACTGACCTGTCTACAATGAAACTGTTATTAACAGACTTTTTCACAATGAGACCAGTCCTCACACGCTTGTCCACAATAATGCCTTTCTTCACAGGCCTGTCCACAATGAGACCTGTCCTTACAGAGCTGTCCACACTGACATGTCGCACAGACATGTCCACATTGACCTGTCCACACAGAAGTGTCCTCACGGACCTGTCCACAATGAAACCTGTCCACACAGACCAGTCCATAAGGAGGCCTGTCTTCACAGACCTGTCCACACTGACCGGTCCACAAATAGACCTGTCCTCACAGACCTGTCCACATCAGACCCGTACACACAGAACTGTTCTAACAGACCTGTCCACAATGAGACCTGTCTTCACAAACCTGTCCACACAGACCTGTTCTCACAGACCTGTCCACACTGACCTGTCTTCCCTGACCCGTCTTCCCTGACCTGTCCACACTGACCTGTTCTCACAGACCTGTCCACACTGACCTGTCCACACAGACCTGTTCTCACAGACCTGTCCACACTGACCTGTCTTCCCTGACCCGTCTTCCCTGACCTGTCCACACTGACCTGTCTACACTGACCTGTCCTCACAGATATGTCCTCACTGACCTGTCCACACTGACCCTTCCACACAGACCTGTCCTCACAGACATGTCCACACTGTCCTGTCCTCACAGACCTGTCCTCACTGACCTGTCCTCACAGACCTGTCCACACTGACCTATCTAAATTGACCTGTCCACACTGACCTGTCCTCACAGACCTGTCCACACTGACCTGTCCTCACAGACCTGTCCACACTGACCTATCTAAATTGACCTGTCCACACTGACCTGTCCTCACAGACCTGTCCACACTGACCTGTCCTCACAGACCTGTCCACACTGACCTGTTGTAACAGACGTGTCAACACTGACCTGTCTACACTGACCTGTCCTCACAGACCTGTCCACACTGACCTGTCCTCACAGACCTGTCCACACTGACCTGTTGTAACAGACGTGTCAACACTGACCTGTCCACACTGACCTGTCCTCACAGACCTGTCCACACTGACCTGTCCTCACAGACCTGTCCACACTGACCTGTTGTAACAGACGTGTCAACACTGACCTGTCTACACTGACCTGTCCTCAAAAACCTGTCCACATCGACCCGTCCTCACAGACCTGTCCACACTGACCTGTTGTCACAGACCTGTCCACAATGTGGTCTGTATTTACAGACCTGTCCACAGTGAGACCTGTCCACACAGATCTGTCGTCACAGACCTGTCCACGTCCACAATGGGGTCTGTCTTTACAGACCTGTCCACAGTGAGACCTGTCCACACAGACATCTATAATGAGACGTGTCTTCACTGACAATAGAACAATGAGACCTGTCCACACAGACCTGTCTTCAAAGACCTGTCTACAATGAGACTGTTCTTTACAGACTTTTTCACAATGAGATCAGTCCTCACACGCTTGTCGACAATAATGCCTTTCTTCACAGGCCTGTCCACAATGAGACCTGTCCACAATAGCCTGT
The DNA here is from genome assembly GCA_023101725.1 of Atherinomorus stipes. Lineage (NCBI taxonomy): Eukaryota > Metazoa > Chordata > Actinopteri > Atheriniformes > Atherinidae > Atherinomorus > Atherinomorus stipes. Next base: position 36,531 of record JALJCO010000796.1, on the reverse strand, counting down.
CCTAACAGAACTGTCCACAATGAGACCTGTCCTTACAGAGCTGTCCACACAGACCTGTTCTCACAGACCTGTCCACACTGACCTGTCGCACAGACATGTCCAAACTGACCTGTCCACACAGAGGTGTCCTCACGGACCTGTCCACAATGAGAGCTGTCCACACAGACCAGTCCATAATGAGGCCTGTCTTCACAGACCTGTCCAAATTGAGACGTGTCCACACAGACCTGTCCACACTGACCTGTTCTCACAGACCTGTCCACATCAGACCCGTACACACAGAACTGTTCTCACAGACCTGTCCACAATGAGACCTGTCTTCACAAACCTGTCCACAATAAGTCCAGACAGACCTTTCCACACTGACGTGTCCACACTGACCTGTTCTCACAGATGTGTCCTCACTGACCTGTCCTCACAGATGTGTCCTCACTGACCTGTCCACACTGACCTGTCCTCACAGACCTGTCCACACTGACCTGCCTACACTGACCTGTCCTCACAGATGTGTCCTCACTGACCTGTCCTCACAGACCTGTCCACACTGACCTGTCTACACTGACCCGTCCACACAGATATGTCCACACTGTCCTGTCCTCACAGACCTGTCCACAATGAGCCCTGTCCACACAGACCTGTCCACATGAAACCTGTCTTCACAGACCCTTCCACAATGAGACCTGATAACACAGACCTGACCACACTGTCCTGTCCTCACAGACCTGTCCACACTGATCTGTTCTCACAGACCTGACCTCACACACCTGTATACTAGGGTTGCACGGTATACCGGTACCAGTAAAGTACCGCAATACTAAAGCATTTAAAAAGAAACGGTACTTTAAAAAGAAAAAAAACGCAGCTAAATTGGTAAATTGGAGCCTGTCTCTTTAAGAGCGGCGAGCCCAGCAGTGAGTGTGACGTAGTTAATGATGCGGCTCTCAGTGAAGCACCTTCACTGAGGAGGAGGAGGAGGAGGAGGAGACGTCAGGTAGCAGACAGGCTGGTTCATGGCGAGTGGACGCTGCCGCGGATACCTGAAGTTTGAAGTGTTGCCTCCGTTAGCAAGACGGACTTTGTAGCATCGCTTTCACTGCGGTGCTTCAGTTATTAGCCTTCATCATTAGCTTTGAATCCGTAATACTTCTAAACTGTACTTTGAGCCCCTACTTTATCAACACGGGCTTTTCCAAAACCGTCATCTTTTCTTTTTTCCTCTAAAGGAAAACTACGCAGACTTAGTGACTTCAGTCAGGAACAACTGGTGCTGATGTTGTTCAGTTATGTCAAAGTAAAAAGCACAAAACCTCTTCCAGCCCAGTAGAAACCTACAGAAGCCTACATGCGACACATAAACGGTTAATAAATACTTTTAAAATTTCTTTCAGCTATTACATCCTTAAAATGTTTAAATAAGTTTAAAAATGGTGACAGAGATGAACTGACTGATGATATGTTCAATTATTATATATATATTATAATTATTGATACAACTTGACTGATGTCATAATGAAGTCAGTCACACAAACATGATTTTATAGACATTACCTCATACCTATTTAATGTTTCATATCATAAACTATTGAGACACAACAAATAAATAAACATTTTGAAAAACATTAAAAATTATTCCGAAAGCCTTACAATATGTAATTCATTTAGATAGTTTTACAATTTATTTTTCCAATTATGTCCATATAATGTTTCATGTATAGAATGATTTTGATTTTAATTTGGCATTGCTTTATATTACTGGTTCTCTGTGTTTTAAATTGAAGATTTTACTTCTTTATTTGATTATTTTAAAATAAAGACTTCAAGAACAATAACACAAATAAAAGAAAATTTAAGTTTGGTTTACCTTTTAAAAAAGTGTCAAAAAGTACCGAAAAGTATCGAAATACAAAATGGTATCGGTATCGAAACAGAAATTTGGTATCGTGACAGCCGTACTGTCTACCTGTCCTCACAGAGTGAGAGAAACTCACAAACTCTCTGATGTAGGAAAGTCAGAGTTGCCAGTTTTACAATCTTACATGCACAGTATTTACAATAAAGAATATATGTATACATTTTTCTCTATGCTTGCCTTTTAGGTTTACGTATGTGTCACTGTCAAGATTGATGATGTGGCAGTTTATTTTGCCTTGAAACAGTAAATCTGTATTTGAATTCAGGCATCACCATTTCATGCAGGTTCATGCGACCAGCACAAAGAGATGGCATATAGAAGAAGGGCAACAGCAAACAACAACAAACACACTAAGGTAAGGGGAGCGGGGAAAGAGGGGCAAACTCCTACCTTCCAGTCGCCTGGTGGCATCAGCTGTTCACAACTTTCCTGCAGAGAGTGACAAGTAGATAGGAGACAGAGAAATGTTAGAATCAGAGGGAGATAAGCTTTCTGAACTCATAAACAGACAGATTCCTCCCATCGTTGCAGCTGAGGGGTGCTGGATGTAAAGAAAAGCTGTACCACCGGTAGACTGTAGGTCCAAACCACAGATGCAGAGAAGCAGTTTCCCAGAGGTACCTCAGCATACAGGTTTTATGCGCCGGCTGCTAAAATGTGCATAAAAAGCCACTACGTGGTATGAAATCTCCTTATTCTATTTATTTAAAGGGGTACTCCAGCAATTTTACAGTGCATTAAATTCATTGGGGACTTGCATGAAATTTTTAAAAAAATAAATTACTTGAAATTGATGCAGCAGAGGTGAAAGCAGCTTGACTTTGAATACAAAGTCCCACATATAGCATGACTCAGTAAAACACTGCCCCCTATAGACCAAACAGTTTTCCTGCATCAGCTGCCTGCAGCACAAAACACTTTCAGATAAGAATACTGATCCAACAACTTCAATAAAGGTCAGGACTTCTTGGGCTTGCATAAATTTGTGTACAAAATCTAAAAGCCTCAAGGTTTTTTAAACATAAAGGAAACTCTAGTATGTACTATGGAGTATGTTTAACCCCTAAATGTCTGACCCAAGAAACAGTGGACAGAAAATTCAAATTTGTTCTTAAATTGGCATTTCCATTTGGCCTTATTGACAAAATGAAAAGGAAAAAAAAACAAAACGTGTTGATACGCTGATTACCATGTGATAATCAGAATTGCTGTTGTACGGTATCAATCAGGCAGACGACCAGTATCAGATTATGTGCAGCAAAAGGCTCAGAAAGGGTATCAAATATGATGTATTAAGTATTATTATTGGGTTGAGAAGTTCTGAATTACAAACACCAGGGGTGTCCAAAAATTCCTAGTTACATGTTTCAGCTCTCGGATCATCTTCTTTCACACAAAACTCAATTTGTTTGTGAGCAACTTAGTTTCCATAAACTGTAGGTTCAATATACCTCTTTCTTCATCTGAGTGTTTAGTTTTGGATAAGACATGCTGTAGTTTCAGACTAAATACTTATGGCTAACATTGGCTGCATTTACATGGACCCAAATATACCGGTTACTGGTTAACCCTACACGCCAGATCGGAATGAATTAGTCCCATGTAAACTGCTGCCCTTAAATCCTCAATCAGAATGATTTCGTACCGAAAGGGAAAAAAAGTCTCCATGTTAACGTGCCCATTGATGGAGTTGCCCTTTAACACCTTAATCTGCCAGAAAACTTCTGCCAAAGCACATGTGGGAAACAAGCAACTCAATATTAAAAAGTGAGGAAAGATGGTTTTTAAATTCAGGATGAGAGTGCAGCGGCCAGATCCCCCTCACAATAAGACACCCCTCAGTGATGTGCATCTGTAGACTATGATGAACTAAGTCCAATGATCCATTTATATTTTTCCATCTTCCATGACACTGATGGCTGTCAGGCTGAAGCATGGACTGACTCCATCACTGCTGGTATCATTTTACTGACTGAGGCAAATGGCAGATGACAAACATTAATCTCTGTGACAACTGATTTCATGCTTCCCAAGTTAGGAAATTTTTGAAGAGATTTATCTTGTGGCGAACATCTTGCTGGAGAGGTGCTTATTCTTTGGGGAATATGGATTTTACTGTGTTAAAAGAACAGGTTCACATTTTTCATCCAAAGTTCTTTAAACAGCAATGACTTGATCACATCCTCAGGCCTGTTTTCATGTGTGACATTATTCTTCCCAGAAACTATCTTTTCCTCTTCATGCTTCCAGTGTATGTGATACAGCCAAGCAAGAATGAATGAAAGTAGATACAGTCGCAGCATTCTGAGAATATTAATCAAGCTGAGTCCCTACAAATCTCAAATGTTTTCAGTGTGGTTATAGAAATATGATTGGGGAGGTGGGGCACAACAGCTAGGCTTTTATCAAACCAAAGACATTTAAATTTAGAATAAAGAAACTCAAAAATAAAACCAACAAATAAATGATGGCCTGGGTGGCTGCTGGGTGCCCGAGTCTCGGGCTGTGCGGGCTTCCTCCACCTTGCAGAGACGAGGCTGCATCTGCATGACCGCATCACGATAGAGCACCCTTTATTATGCATGTTGACACTGTGCTTCCTGTTGCGCTGACTAGGTTGTACCTCTTCTCTGTGTAGTTCTGCATGTGTTTGTATGATCTGAGGATACTTAAGCCACCTGCAGGTCCTCCTGTAGAGGATTGCTTGTTTTGTTTTCCAGCAGAGACCTTGGAATGTTGTTTAGGGGTTTCTGTACAGATGCACCAGTGAACTGTGTAAGTGGATCCATGTTTTCTCTCTCTCCCTCTTCCTCACTCCTTTCTCTCTGTTCCACTTTCTGTCATTGCCTCTGTTAACTTTCATTTTTCCCTTGTCAGGCCCAGCAGTACGGAATGCTGTTATAAACAAATGTTTAATTAAAGAAATAAAATTAATAAACAGGATATCAAGGGGACCCTTGTGTTCATAAAGCTCCCCTTGGTAAAGCAAAACTGCTCAACACAATAAAGCAATCAGATCACCTTTCTGCTCGCTATGATGCTGGACAGCACAAGTAAAAGAGGAAGAAGAAAAAAAAGCGCTTCCACCTTTAGCCTGCTTAGTTCTTAGTTAGCTTAGTTCATGAGCGCAGATGGCCCTGGAGATGGAGGGAACGTGTCTCCCCCAGTTTCATAGTGAATCCGATCAAACCCTCACTGTCCCAGCACAAGGTTTCAAACATTGTTGGTAAAACAAAGCATTAATGTCTTTGCAGCAGCCTTGTGAGACCAGTGTTCGTGTGTTACGGCTAATGGTGCATTTAAGTTAAACACAAAAGTCGGACTTTCCAGCTCCAAGTCAGACGTTTTGGGTTTCTTTTTTAGTTTGCTTCTGGACACTAAATAGCTTTGCAAGCATATAGTTTAGTGTCTAAAATAAGAAAGGAAAGTGGTTTGGAAGCAGTTTTGCGTCTCTCCTGCAAAGCAGCAGCTTACATTCCTCAATTGACCTATGGCTAAACCACGCCCCCAAACGCAATGAGCCAATCACAGTGCACAGAGCTATCCCATACACTCGGACATTCTCTGCTTGAACGTCCATTGAAATGCATTGAAGTTAGTCCGTTTTTGTTCGTTTTTATGTGTTCTTTTTAGTTTAAAATGGTCAAACGTGTGCATGGGGTACATGCAACTCCGATAATAGGTATCCTGAGAGGCTGGGCGACAGGGTGTATTTTTGCGTTTTACCAAGTCACATCAGACCAAAGTTATGCAGCAGACCACAACATCAACTGAATGTGGATAAAATGAACAAGGATGTCTACATCTGTTAAGGTAAGGGAACATCGTATTTGAGGCACATGTTGTTACTTTGCTTGAAAGAAATATGAAGTTACTTTCCCTAACGTTAGTTTAAGTTGGCTAACGCTAGCTAAACATGCTAGTTTTGGTACGTGGTCACTGGTCACGGTACATAGGACGCTGTCGTTTAGTACAGGTGTCGTGTAGTAACGTCGATAACCACACGCCTCTGGCTTCCAAGCTGCAGCCAGACTGCTCCGCTGGAACTGTTTGGCTGTTTAATCAGTTTTTGTCAGATGATCACTTTTTGGCACAACAACAGCAGCCGTGCAGGAGTTTGGGCAAGAAACTGGGGGAGTGCGCACTAGTCACATTCCAGAGACTTCACAGGCTTGATTTCTACTCCCAGTTTAAGACTTTTGAACAATTTCTTTTTGTTTGTTTTGTTTTTATGTTTTTTAATTTATCTTGTCATGATCTCTCTGTCTGATCACGCGTCTGCTGTCCGTGTTGACAGGCTGTCAATGACAGCTGTCATCTGCCAAGATGTCACATAGCGCCTGTCACCGAATGTTTGTTTGTCCGAGTGAGTGGAGGGGGCGTGGCTTAGCCATAGGTCAATTGCAATATCTTAGTGAGAAAAGCTTAAAACTGGGAGAGAATGGGTTCTCCAAGCTAACTTTAAACATGAATAAGAAATATTTGCTCTAAACTTGAGTTTAGAGCAAATATGTCATGTCCTTTTGGAAAAACACAGCAGTTTTTTTAAAGCAAAGTTAATAAAAAAAAAAATTGTAGTCGTTTAAAGAATTCAGTTTTAATTCTGGGTTTTGAAATAAAAACTTGGAGGGAAAAAAAGAGGATAGATACATTTTCTTCAATCTTCAATTGGACTTAACTGTATAAAAAATTTAATAGATAAAAATGCCTATTTGTGGGAAACAATATCGGAAAAACCCCTAATCTCCAAGCTAATGACAAGAAAAATACATCTAAAACTATTACTGTTACTTTTGGGGTCAATATGTTGTGGAAATTCAACATAATTATTCCAAAAAAAACTGCTAAAACCTGTTATTAAAAAATGACAACATGTATATTCCAGTATTTTAAAATATTAGCTGGTTCTTTGTTATCTTTAGTCAAAGTTATTGGGAGCCATTGTGGAAGGTCCAAAGAGCCACTTGCAGCAGTGAACCCACAGGTTGCAGACTCCTGCTTTAGAAGCTGCTGCAGATGTGTAGCTTCATCATCACTGCTACTGTATGTATGTAGTCATAACTACTATTAGTTAATTTTATCATAAAATTATTACTGAATGTTTCAGTTAATCTTGGTTATGGAAAACAGTAGATATAAATTATAAAGTTTATCTAAACAATGTCTATTATACATGAAGTAATGTAGAAAGACAACAGACAGCACGTGACCAAAGCAGCATGTAGCCTCAATAAAAAAAATAATGGTACATTTGTGCTTTGTCTTTGGATGTTCTGATCCACATTCCAGAATGGGATTTAGTTTGTTTTTTAAGCGTCAGTTTTACATGTCTTGGCTGCCCACATGAGTATCAGAAGAGCACAGCAGATGTTCATGGTGAAGATGGAATCATTGTCGTTTTTTTCTAAGGAGAAGATGCTGCTTTTTATTTTCAGCCAGCATCACCGTCTCAACAACAGAGCGTATTCTTCCTGTATCATATATCACCCTGCTTCCCTGCCACCTGCAGCACAACGTTGTCAAGATTCCTTGAAATTGTCTTCAGCCAAGACAAAAATATCCCATCGTATAATCTTGCCTTTCTGTAAATAATATGTTATTATTTCAATCGTGGCACATTCAAAAATAAGAATAGAATTTTATCACGGTTTTTTGCATAAACACAGCACAAAGTACTGAGACCATTTTGGTTACGTTTGAACAAAATTTGGGAGGCTCGGTAATGTCACAGCCTAATTTTACTAAACTTGCTATATCTTAAAAACTAAAGCAGCACAAACATTTTTTTTTTTTTTTCTGCACGAACACAGCACAAACGATTGAGATTATTTTCACCGGGTTTTGCATGGGCTGGGGGGCCAGCTTCACAGGTAAACTGCAGTAAAGTAGAACCATTCTGGCTTTTTAACTGTGTGCTGATAAAGACAGTAAGAAAAAGAGTTTCAATTTTTGATTCCTCAGATGACAAACCAGTTTTCCGTTTCTCTTCAATCTATCTGAATTTAGTTTGCAATAAATAACCATATAAAGCAAATAATATTATACAATAAGAAAATATAATGAGAAATCAACTTGATTTGTTGAACTCTGAATGCTGCAGTTTTGTTATATCTTCTCTCATTAAATGACTAAATTTGATCAACCATTGGTTACATACAGTATTTTGGTATTCCTTTATGACCTGATTACTGTTTTAAGACAAGCATTAAAAATGTAAACCCATCCCTTAAAACAAAGGATGAAACAGGATCTTTGTCATAAATAAATGCACTTGATGTGCTATGAAATAACACATGCTTAAGATCATTCTCAAACAATATCTTAATCTTTTCTTCTTTTGTTTTCTGATGCAGGTTCACTCAACCCAAACTGTGTTATTTCAGCACACGCCATTTATTTGTGCTCTGTTGCCTTTGTAAAGCCTAAAGCAGAGCCGGACCATCTGGAAATCTGGATCAAACAGAGAGAATTAAAGACATGCGTGTGAGGTTAGATGTCAGAACAATCAGACAGATGGTGTTCACATTCTTTCATTGTTAAGCATGCACAACTCTTAGTCCGTGAAGTCAGGTGGGAATTTCTGAGATGCTTCTGAAAGAAAACATGACAGCATTAAAGATGTACACTGCACATATATAACGTCAAAAGTAAAAGTGATGGAAAGATGAAGTCACACTAGTGATGACGAGAAAAAGAAAGGACAGGAGCGGCACTCAAAGTCAGACCAAGGAGACCTAAAGAAAAAGAGAAATGCACCACAAACAGGATCTGAAGCTACCCTGACAAGGAATGTCACCATCAGGCAGTATCTGAGTGAGTTTACATCTGTATTATGGCTGGAGGACCTGGGTACATGGAGGAAGAAGCTTCAGAAGTTGACCTGTCATCTAAATGTGTAGTTGAAAGGGCAACTTCAGTCCGTGTGGATTTCATGCAGATGGATCTTTGTTTCCTGAGGTGAAACATCAAGGATGACAGTACAGTGGTCGGACCAGCAGGTGACACTCTCCTCCTTTTAACTCCCACCCTGTCATAATGCAACTTGGGTGTGTGGCAGCTCAGAACAAGGAGGGGGGACTATAGAGACTGACCATTGAAACCAATGTGAATAAAGTCTTAAAGTGATTTTATCCATAGCAGTCCCCTAAGACGGTTTAATGTGCCAGGCTGTATGTTGGTGAGGTGCTGTGATCCATTTCTGGCATCTGAGAGGAGTGTCTTCATCTGTGGTCTGGTTCTGTGAATGAATATTCCAGATTTCTTTTCCTTCCTTCCTTAGTGCCAATCTGTGCCACATTGACTTGCATTAAAAAGGACCTTTCTATAATCAAATGCCATTTCAGAATAAATTTTTAGGACAAAATTTTTTTCGCCTCACACACTTGCTCTACGCTTTAATGAACTGTTTGAACTGTTTTCCATAACATAAGACCATTTGCTCAAAAGGGGCCCCACTTTTTATCTTAGTGATGAAAAAACCAATAGACTTCAATGTTATTTCAGCAAATCAGAGTCCTTCAAAAACTCAAAACTTTGTTCTCAGGTCTGGGATGGTTATTCCGCTAGTTTAAACAACCTTCAATTTTCTGAAACCAAAAGCCTCTTTCTCATATTTGACCTAATGTGAAGTTGCAGCATTTTACAGTGTTGTTGGGCATGAATGAAAGCTTGCTGGCAGTTCAGCTAATACCTGCTGAAGAAACCTAAGCTGAACGAAGGCCAATGTTTCAGGGGTTACTAGTGTAGTCAGCGGGAATCATGACTAATCTCTGGAATATTACCCTCTATTCTATGATTAAGTCCTTTTTAGCTGAAATATTACAAGGCTTATGTAGAAAATGTTTTCTTACATATAGTTCTTGCTACTGCAAAAGAACCAATAACCTGCATGCAGATGGAAAGCTTCCTACAATGAACTCTTGTGTCATGTTTGCAAATTCTAACCATTCATGTGTCTGTTTGAAGAATCAGATTTTTAGGATGAGACATCTTCCTGTACATCTGACTTTACTCTTTTGTTGACTGCTGCATGCTCATATATGCTCATGCACCAGTTGTGATTTGAACAGCAAAGAAAGTGCTGCACTTATACAATATGAGGTGTTTAATATAAATGTGAAAAAAAAAAACAGTCATCTAAAGAAGAGAAAGGTTTTTGTGTGGTTTTTTTTTGGGGGGGGGGGGGGGGGGGGGTAACTGCTTAGTGTTTTAGCAAGTTAATGTTAATGCCCTTGAGCTCGTAATTTAGAAACAGACACTGATTCAGCCTGGGAATACAAACTAACGTCTGCTGACTGTGTCTCTGGGGACAACAGCAAATACTTCTGTGTCTCTGGGGACAACAGCAAATACTTCTGGCCTCCTGTGGCACAATGGATAACAAATGTCTAAGCTGACCTGTTGTGGCCAAAAGTCATTCGCTGAATACACACAGAGTTGTGTTGTGAATTTCTCCTGGCTGAAGAAGGACTTTAGGGAGACATGTAAAGACATACTTTCAGTAATCTACTCCACTAAAGATAAATGCATAAGTCCTGGTGGGAGACCTTTAATCCTAAATATGTTCTAGAAGTGATAAAAGTGATTTGATTGATCAAGATTAATCTTTTGATAGCCCTATATGTGTATACTGTACACACAGTTGTGCGAAAAATTGTTTGCCTCCTTCCTGATTTATTTTTTTTGCATGTTTGTCACACTTATATATTTAATCTCATCAAACAATTGTAAATGTTTACCACATCTTTGGAAAGCTGAGCTCAATTTCTCTAGCCACACCCAGGCTTGATTACTGCCACACCTGCTCTCAGTCAAGAAATCACTTAAATAGGACCTGCCTGACAAAGTCAAGAAGACCAAAAGATCCTCCAAAGCTAGACATCATGCTGCCATCCAAAGAAATTCAGGAACAAATGAGAAACAAAGTCATTGAGATCTATCAGTCTAGAAAAGGTTCCAAAGCCATTTCTAAAGCTTTGGGACTCCAGTGAACCACAGTGAGAACCATTATCCACAAATGGTGAAAACATGGAACAGTGGTGAACCTTCCCAGGAGGGGCCGGCCGACCAAAATGACCCCAAGAGCACAGCGACGACTCATCCAAGAGGTCACAAAAGAGCCCAGAACAACATCCAAGAACTGCAGGCCTCACTTGCTTCAATTAAGGTCAGTGTTCATGACTCCCCCATCAGAAAGAGACTGGGGGGCAAAAATGGCTGCATGGCAGAGTTCCAAGACCAAAACCACTGCTGAGCAAAAAGAACATAAAGGCTCAGTTTTGCCAGAGAGCATCTAGATGATCCCCGAGACTTTGGGGAAAATACTCTGTGGACTGACGAGACAAAAGTAGAACTTTCTGGAAGGTGTAGGTCCCATTACATCTGGCGTAAAAGTAACACGGCATTTCAGAAAAGGAACATCATAGCAACAGTAAAATATGGTGGTGGTAGTGTGATGGTCTGGGGCTGTTTTGCTGCTTCAGGACCTGGAAGACTTGCTGTGGTAAATGGAACCATGAATTCTGCTTCTACCAAAAATCCTGAAGGAGAATGTCCGGCCATCTGTTGGTGACCTCAAGCTGAAGCGCACTTGGGTTCTGCAGCAGGACAATGATCCAGAACACACCAGCAAGTCCACCTCTGAATGGCTTAAGAACAACAACATGAAGACTTTGGAGTGGCCTAGTCAAAGTCCCCACCTGAATCCCAGTGAGATGCTGTGGCATGACCTTAAAAAGGCGGTTCATGCTGGAAAAGCCTCCAATGTGGCTGAATTACAACAATTCTGCAAAGATGAGTGGAACAAAATTCCTCCACAGCGCTGTAGAAGACTCACTGCCAGTTATCACAAACGCTATATGCAGTTGTTGCTGCTAAGGTGGAACAACCAGTTATTAGGTTTAGGGGGCAATCACTTTTTCACACAGGGCCATGTGGGTTTGCATTTTTTTCCCCTTACCAATAAAAACATGCATTTAAAAACTGCATTTTATGTTTACTTGTGTTATCTTTGTCTAATATTTAAATTTGTTTGATAATTTGAAACATATAAGTGTGACTAACATGCAAAAAAATAAGAAATCAGGAAGGGGGCAAACACTTTTTCACACAGTATACGCATATATACTTTATCCTGCTTTCTTGTTTTACTCTGTTATTGTTCTCAACTGTGTTGTGCGTTTGTTTTTGTGTTCTGGCACTCCAATGTTTCTGCTTGTTCTGATAGTTACCGGGATGACCCCGCTGGTCCGACGGCGGGTCTGGCGGAGCCAGTGCCGTGCGATGACATGCCAGCGGTGAGTGGGGCGGCGAGGGGAGGGGGTTGGTTAGGGGGCGCGGGACTGGTGGGGCACGGGAGCCCCTCTGTTGCCTCCTCTCCTTTATCCTGCTGCGTTGTGAAAGAACAAGGACAAGGTGATTATTGGGAAACAACAGGGGTAGACGCATCAACAACATACAGTCAACATACAGATGTGATGCTTTTTTTTCATCTTCCATTCTCAAACGCAGTGCTCATGGACATCTTAGGAACAGCCTTGGTGATCCTTTAAATGTCCAAAGAAGAAACATCCTGTCCCATGTTATTGCTTTTTTCTGTTCCTGCATCACCAGAAAGGTCAGACTGGAGATCTGCAGCTCCCCTTTAACTAAAGTAAAGGAACAAGCTGTGGGTGAAGACCTGCTGGATTGTGTCCACATTTAACCCAATATCATGCGACTCCATGTCATAAGCAAAGCTTCAGAGTAGAGAAGGGTGTATACTATTAACTGGCATGTACTTTTCAGAAGTGAAATCTTTACATTATTCTTCTTTTTTTATTAATATTTTAATTTCACAACTCGTGTTTTTAACCAATAAAACCTATTGCAAGTTGTGTTTTGCTTTCAGAATAGAAAATTTCTTGAACCAACGTGGATCTGAGTGTTCCACAGCAATATTAGAGTTGTAAAACTCATTAAGGTGCCTCCAATCTGCCTTAATATTTACCTTTTTCTCCACCCAAGACCAAAAATAATAGTTATTAATTAAAATGATCAAAATGAATCATTACTATAACATGCATGGACAATCTGGAATGCAGAACATGGCTCTCCCATGCACTACCATGCCTCGCTGTTGAAAATATGACATGGAGACTTTTTTCTTTTCTCAGTTAGTTTACAATTCAACTCAATATAAATATAAAGGTCTGTAATCCATTTAAATTAGCAAGAAAATCATTTCATTCCAACTGCTCATCTCTGGTTTGTAGCATGAAGTGAATGCAGCCGTTATCAAGCATGACGGCTGCATTAGTGTTTTGTGCCAGGAGATAATCACTCAGTAACTGTTCTCAAAGGTCACTTACTTGCTGTTGCACAACAACAGAGCTGCAAACTTTAAATAAACTGTGAAGTAGAAAGGCAGTGGATAAAACTGTGTCTGAGCAAAAGAGGTCTTTGATATAATTTTAGCAGCTCACTGAGCCATGCAACATGCCACCAGATCAAGAAGACAGCAATCTCAATGGCCTTGATTATTTACCTATGGCAAGTCATAATGAGCAATCCTAATGACCTACAGCTGATCAATAGCAGTTGAAGACATTGGTGTTGATGCAAGGCATGTTGTTCTTAACTCACCAAGTTTAAAAAATTCTGACATCCTATGACATCTCTGGATGGAGGTTCATTTCTGAGTCACTGGCATAGTGAGTCATAGCTGAGTCAGTGGTTGCTTTCCCTGCTTCTCCCTGACTCTTTTAGCACAAATAAGAGTCAACAGAAGCAAACAAAGATTCCACACTTATTTGTGCTTATTTTCTCGATTCTCTGGCTTCTCACAATTTTGCTCACCACCATGAAGCAAACCCTTGTCTTATAATTGACTATTTAGAGCTTCCAGTCATTTATCTCTGAGCTTGTTATGCTTCTATTTTTGACCCTCTTGACATAGTTGAACAGAAATAACAACCAACCCACTTAACTATTATAGGGCTGTTTGAACATTTTAAGTTAATATTGAAATAATCTCTTTTCAGGCATAAAAATTGCCTTTTCAAGTCATTTCAGCATCTGGCAACTCTCCAGAATTTCTATCATTCCTGCATCAGAGGAATTCAAGAGGCCCTAAATTCAGCCTCAGCAGCTACCTGTTGCTTATTTATTGGATAAGTGGACTGGAATAAGTGGCGTTTACATAACCGCCTACTCCCAGGTCTCCATTTTTTTTATTCCCTCAGCCCTTTACCATTCTCCCTCTTTCTCACTCAGCAGCTTAAAAGCTTTCATCTTCTCAGTGTTATTATCAGAGTCATGGTCTCTGTGTATTAATTTTCTCTTGTGCTGGTAAACAAGCACATAGTTCTAATTACAACCCACCACAGATAATGAGCACAAACATCTTTGTCTTAATATGCCAAGAGTTTTAAAGGGCTTCACTAATTGCATGTGAGTGCTCGGATAGGATGGATTAATGGCAACAAGAGGGCATAAAGGCAATAAACAAGGAGGACTGACCATGTCTGAGTCCACTCCTCTCTTCTCTGGCAGTAGGGGCTTCTCCTCAGTGAACTGCTGCTCCTTCATTCCCGCCATCCTGGACAGCAACCTGCAATCACCATAGCAACGTGCAGACGAGCACAAACTGAGGTCATGTTACAAGTCTATCACATAAGGCACCTCCTGTTTGACATTGTGTTGCATGACAATGAGAGAGGTGACACCTTCCATTTGGGGGTGATTTCACAAATGTCCATTGTGAAATTTTGCAAGGAAACAGTGCAACAGTTGAATGTAGGGTCTGTCCCAAACCGCGCACTTAAGCACTTCAAACACTGTTTTTGAGTGTGTAGTGCACACATGGTGTCATTTAAGCAAAAAATTCAGTGCACTGAAAGTACCAGGATGTTGCCCTAATCACGCCCAAAAATGCAGTGCAGAACGAAGCACACTACTCGCACTAAACAGACGCCATCTTGCTGATGTAGAGGAAGAAGCAGGACTTTCGAACTGTTTTCAGAGCTGAATAATGGCGGTGAACAAAGCGGTGGCGACCCCTGCTGCATCGGAGGCGGTATTGTACTGATTTAAGTAACGTTTATGAAATGATTTAGACATAATTACTAATGTATATTGTGGCATGCAACCAAGCTGTTCACTCCCTGATGACAGTTATGATCTGGTCATGTGTTTGAGGCCGCGGTTATACCAGCTCAGTAGAGTTAGCTCACATTAGTGGGTAATGCTAGTCCGTCACTTCCTGTAAGTGCAGTGCTCTGTTTGGGTCAGCATTTAGTGACAATAGTGTGCACTACAGACGAAGTACACAGTGCGCACTATGCACTGAATTCCAGTGCCCTCTGGCAAGTGTGCGGTTTGAGACAGGCTCGTAGTGTTGTACTGAACAGCTAACAGGTATAATGATTGGAGAAAGGAAATGGAATCACATTGGATGAGTATGAAGCAGGCAGGCTTTAAATCAGGCTCCATTTGCTGAGAAAGTCCACTTCGTTTGGAATATTGTGAATGTGTAAACAGGCCGAATTTGGTCCGAATCAGACTAAACAAGCAGACTCGGTACAATTGAAGCGGACCAAATGCAGGGAAGTGGACTACACCTGCTTCCTGCATTAGTCCAGCATGGCATTGTGGGCAATATTGTGGTTTATTTTATAAATGTTGGGCATTGTTGGTAAACACTACTAAAACAAACTATTTTTTGGGACTTCTTTAGAAACAGCTCGTGGTCAAATGTGTGAGTAACGACGACGCAAAGGTTTTAACTGATATAGCGACAATAACTTTCCTTCTAACCCTGATGTTTATGATTCCAACTGTGAGGCTAAGCTAATGTCCCAGATAAGTAGGCAAGTGTTGGTGTTTAGCTCTGGGTCACCCCTGTGAAGCAGAATCTTCTTTTCCCGATTTAGTGTTTCCTCATGGAAATATGCTCAAATTTGGATTTTCATGTTCTCAGTCGCATTGCGCTCGTTTTCACTGCCTGCATGAAGCCCAAGACTTTACAGACTACTTGGAACTCAACAGAGCTTTTACTCCCCCCTCCCGCAAATATAGTTTTTCAAGGGTCACACAGCCAAAAAGAGGGGCAACATGGCTGTCTCAATCTTTTCTGTTAGCTAGCATGCCATCTTTCAGGTAGATCCAGCGGGCTAGCTTATTGTTTTTCAACTTGTACCATCTACGGACAGGAGTATTATATAGTTTACTATGACTGCTTCCACCAGAAACTGGAATATTACTGTCATACCAGAAGGGAACGAAACATATTCGCTCGGATAAAACATGAATGACCAGAGGAGAGAGAGGAGGGGCGGATCCCACCATCCCTCACGAGTAGCACCAACACTGCAAAAACTCAAATCTTAGCGAGTATTTTTTTCTCATTTCTAGACAAAATATCTCATCAAACTCAAAATAAGACAAAATTGCTTGAAGAGAAACATTTCAGTAAGATATAAGATCTTCTTTCAAGATTTCTTTGCTTGTAATAAGCAAAAAATCTGCCAATGGGACAAGCAAAATTTTCTTGATAAGATTTCTTGAAATAAGATGCATTGCTTAAAATAAGTAAAAAAAATAAAAAATAAATAAATTTAAAAATATATATATATATATATATATATATATATATATATATATATATATATATATATATATATATTAGGGCTGTCAAAAAATTAATCCTAAATGAATCCTATTGTCAAACAAGAGATGTCCTTTTTAATTACTACTGCTATATGCAGAAAATACATTAACTTTTGTTTTACAACTTAAAGGCTAAAACCAAGCTACACATCCGGGAGTAGTCCACGACTCAGACCTGAATTTCAGCTTCACATTAGGACAGTTGTGAAGTCAGCGTGTGAGGACGTATCAGCAACATTCTGGACTAAACTGCAGCTGTCTGAAGGACTATAGGGAGACATGTAAGGACAGAGTTTCAGTAGTTTAGTCTACTAAAGATAAATGCAGAATTCCTGGTGAGACACCTTTAATCCTAAATGTGTTCTAGAAGTGAAAAAAGCAATGTAATTAATCAGGATTAATTTTTTGACAGCCCCAATATATATATATATATATATATATATTTATTTATTTTATTTAATTTAATTTAATTTAATTTAATTTTTTTTGCTTAAGCAAAAAAATTCTGCCAATGGGACAAGCACAGTTTTCTTGATGTCTTGAAATGAGATGCATGGTCTTAAAACAAGATCTAATATCTTACTGAAATGTTTCTATCTAAGCAATTTTGTCTTATTTTGAGTGGGATGAGATATTTTATCTAGAAATGAGAAAAATATACTTGCTAAGATTTGAGTTTTTGTAGTGAAGCTGCAGTTCAGAAGCCAGAGGTGTGTCATGTACTGATGTCAGTACCAGTCAATGAGAGCATGGTAAAATATAACCCTAACCATGACCTGTCCATGACACAGCACACCTCTGGGTTGTAAGCTGCAGCTGGATACACTTGTCCCTTCACACCCCGGAAAGGGTTGCTCCACTTTAACCTTTGAGCCGGAAAGGGTTAAAGAATTATCATGGTTTGCTGCTTACACATTTATGGGCACCATTTTGACACTTTGAAGAATATCCAGTATCTTGTGACTGTGAAATCAACTCCATGTAATCTAACTACATGTCATCACTGTCTGTATGAACAAACAAACCTTTAGGTAAGAGCTTTAAGATGAATCATGCATGCATAGAAAAGTAAAGGTTAAGAAAAAGAAAAGTTAAAGAAAAAAAGAAAAAGTTAACTTTATGTGGAAAACACGACTATTTACAATAAAACAAACAGTAATTGAAAATAATGATTCATGAAAACGGAAAGTTATGTTGTTGCAGGTAATTGTGAATAATGCCATCTTCTTGTGCCCCCGTGTGATTCAGACACAAAACGGGGTGTCATTATGTGACCCTGGTACTCCATTCACTGTTGCAACCATGTGCACCAACATAACACCTGCCGGTCACAGGTATAATGGAGGATCCTTCACCTTTACCCATCTGTGCAACCCCTGGTTGTTTTTCCAGCAAAAAGAAGAAGAAAATGATGTAACTAACTAACTAACTCTTTATCTTATCTTTAATTCTGTACCACAGAAGTGCCACCAGCAGTTTATCTTGTCAAACTGACTTCTGTTTGCACGCCGAAAGTGAAAGTCAAAAAGCAATAATTAGCATCTTCTAATTTTCTAAAAGTAGAAATAAGAAAGAGATGTGAATGGAAGGAGATGGATAAAATAAGTGTAAAGCCTGGTTTCACAGAGATAAAAATAGATGCATCAAACATTTTTGTGAATAAATTCACCTTCACTCTGGTATCAACAGCACACAACTCTGCTCCTTCCTTCTTCTTTCTCTCCAGCCTCTAATTTTCTTTGGTAGTTATTCAGGATTATCTGCTGGGTTTATCTGACACTCTTCAACAGACAAAGCCCAGATGCCACTTACAGTCACTCCCAGAAGCTGATGAAGTGTGCTTCTGTGCATGTGGCCCAGCTGTCCTAGAATTACTTAACGGGGGGGGGGGCAAAAAAAGTACGGCCACCCTAGGAAATAATGTGTATCATCCCCACACAGAATTTCAAAGTCACACCAGTCAAAATATGTGAATTACTGTCTCTGCGCCACTGACAGAATGACACAATGCGACACAGAATCCAGTAAAGCCTCTGGTAAATAAAGACATCAACCAGGAACTGGAAGATGTAAGAAGTGGCGGCTGCAGCGCTCCAGTTCAGTGCTAATCATCTTGATATGTCCGCGAAAAATAGTGTGGCACACATATGGACCTCATGGGAAAACTCAGTCTCTTTTAAACTTTTGTTTTCACCCACTTAATGAGGAGTAAAAGTGGAAGTATCAAGTCAAATTAAAGTACCTCAACTACTGAGGCTGGGCAGTTAAAAGTCATTATTTAGAATCAGGAAGACACCATCTTTCTCTTCTCACATTTATTGCATATTAGAAAATCCTTTTTAAATTATTTAACACTTAAAATCCCAACTGCCGAGAAAATTCGGCTGCACTACAACAACTCCCAACTGCCGAGGTTTGTCGGCTTCTGGAATTTTAAGGCCTATTAACGCCTCATCATTTTATGCAAACACTATGAATGCATACAGCTCCTCTGCCCTGCCTCCTCTAGGAAGATCAGATCATAATCTGGTTCTTCTCACCTCCACCTACAAGCCCATCGTTCAGCAGCAACCAGTCATTAGGAGGACGATTAAAACCTGGTCTACTGAGGCTGAAGATGCTCTGAGAGGTGCTTTGAGGCCACAGACTGGAATGTCCTCTGTGAACCTCATGGAGATGACATCAACACCGTGACTGAGTGTGTGACAGATTACATAAAATTCTGTGTGGACAACACCGTTCCAACAAGAACAGTGAGGTGCTTCCCCAATAACAAAGCCTGGATCACCAGTGACCTGAAAAAGCTGCTGAACATCAAAAAGAAAGACTTTCAGGGATGGAGACAGGGAGTTACTGAAGACCACACAAAAACAACTGAAAACACAGACTAAGAAGTGCAAGGAAAACTACAGGAAGAAGTTGGAGAGCAGCTCCAGCAGAACAACGTGAGGGATGTGTGGTCGGGAATGAAGAAGATCACTGGCTTCAAGTTAAAGGGGGACCAGACTGATGGAGGTCTGGACAGAGCTAACGAACTGAACATGTTCTTCAATAGGTTCAGTTCCCCCCTGCCGACAACCCAACACACCACACACCCTCCATGAGCCCACAGCTTTCCTGTCCCACCTCCACTCTGTCACCCTGCACCTCAGTCATGGACCTGAACACAGCCTCATCTCCCTCCACATCAGGACATCCTGAGACCTCCTCTGTCTCCACCTCCAGCCTGACTGTCTCCCTGTGACCAGGTCAAGAAACAACTAGGAAAACTGAACCCAACAAGGCTGCAGGTCCAGATGGTGTCAGTCCCAGAGTTTTCAAGACCTGCTCAGAACAACTATGTCCGGTTCTCCAGCACCTTTTTAACACCAGCCTGAGACAGAACAGAGTTCCTATAGCTGTGGAAAACATCCTGTCTTGTTCCTGTCCCTAAAAAAACAACCAGCTGAACACAAATGACTACAGACCAGTTGCCCTGACATCTCACATCATGAAAGTCCTGGAGAGACTCTTACTGGCTCACCTCAACAAGCAAGTGAATACCTTTCAGGACCCATAGCAGTTCGCATATCGTAATGGGCTTGGGGTTGAAGACGCCATCATCTTCTTGCTTCAGAGAGCCCACTCTCATCTGGACCAGTCAGGCAGCACTTTGAGGGTCATGTTCTTTGATTTTTCAAGCGCTTTTGTTACTATTCAGCCTGCTTTGCTATGTGAGAAGCTCCATAACTTCCAGGTGGATCCTCCACAACCACCTGGATTTACAACTACCTCACAAACAGACCACAGTTTGTGAGACTGAAAGGTTGTGTGTCTGAGATGGTGGTCAGCAGCACTGGAGCACCACAAGGGACTGTACTCTCACCATTCCTCTTTACACTGTACACCTTAGACTTCCAGTACAACTCTGAGTCCTGTCATCTGCAGAAATATTCTGATGACTCTGCAGTTGTGGGGTGTATCAGTAGCTGCGTTTACATGGACCCAAATACACCGATTCTTTCGGTTTAAAAGCTCTTTCGAATTAAAATGATCCATGTAAACGCCTCTTTCCGAATGAAAAGTGCCGAACCCGAATGAATTTTCTTTCGGTTCATCACAGGGTAGAAATATTCCTTTCCCCAAACCGAAACGGGGTACATGTAAACGCTGAATCGGAAAGTTGTGAGGTTGCGCTACGGCGCATGCTTCGATGAGACGCAACGTGAAACGAGTGACGTTTCCTCAACTCTTTGACAGATGGCTGTGAACGTCATTCCCTGGACAGCGAGAAAGTTTGTTTTAAACTCCAACTCTGTCTCTACAGCTTTTCCTCTTGGTTGTTTCCAGTAGGAGCTCATGAGGATCAGCTGCTGCTTCATAAACGCATGCAAAAACCACAACGACTGTGACGATCAGCTGTTTGTAGACCTCCGTCTTTAATAAATAACGTGATTTACATCATTCTGCGCATGTCAGGCAGGATTATTCTGAATGAATATTGGCGCATGTACACGCCAGATCCAAATGTATTTAGTTCCCATGTAAACAGCTGCCCTGAAATCCTCAATCAGAAATGATATCAATCCGAAAGAAAAGAAAAAAGTCTCCATGTAAACGTGACGCAGTGATAGACAAGAAGCCGAGTACAGGGAACTTGTCAATCAGTTTGTGAAATGGTGCAGTAACAATCAGCTCATCTTAAATACCAGCAAGACTAAAGAGATGATTGTTGACTTCAGGAGGAGCAAGAATAAGCAGCATAGTCCTGTCTACATCCTGGAAGAGGAGGTGGAGGTGGTGGAGAACTACAAATACCTGGAGTTCAGCTGGACAACAGACTCGACTGGAAATGCAACAGTGACTACATCTACAAGAAAGGTCAGAGCAGACTCTACTTCTTAAGGAAGCTGAGATCATTCAACGTCTGCACCAAGATGTTGCAGATGTTGCAGATCTTCTACAAGTCTGTTGTGGAAAGTGCAATTAGCTTTGCAGCATCTGCTGGGGAAGCAGCAGCAGAATCAGAGACTTGAAGAAACTAAACAAGGTGATCAAAAAAGCTGGTTCTGTGCTGGGGAGAACTCTGGAGCCGCTGGAGCTGATCGTTCAAAAAAAGGCCATATAGTGTAGTGGGCCGGTTGGGTGGTCATACCGCCTACGCGACCCCACTGCCCGACATGACTTGGTACTGCCTCTCAGTTTTAACCACAAACAACACACATCTTACACACAGTCATGAGCAGGGGGAGAGGGAAACAGGGTCCTTTTATACCCCGGTCTCCCAGGCGCGACCGGGGGGAGGGGGTTTAGTGGCTGCTTCAAGAGCTAGTGGTCATGGCCGGCTGCATTGCGGGGGTCTGCTGGCTGGCTCGGGGGATGCCTGTTCTGCTGTGTCCAGGGGTGGGGGATGGAGGGTGGATGGGGTGGGTAGGAATGTGCCGGTGGGGGGGCTGCCCCAGGGCGCTTGGCCCTGAACTCCATGCTTTCCCCTGCCCTGGGGGGGGAGGCCGGCGCCCGGTGGGGTTGGCAGCTGCTGGTCTTAGTCCGCTGGGGCCTGGGCCCCAAGACCACTGGGGGCTCTGGCTGGGGCCACCTTCTGCCACCCTCTGGGGCAGGGGTCGGCAACCCGCGGCTCCGGAGCCGCATGCGGCTCTTTAGTCCCTCTGTTGCGGCTCCCTGGCATTGGAAAATGAATTAATGACTATTCTACTAAAGTGTTTTGTATTTTGGTTGGTTCACTTTAATAATGTGATTCTAAAAGACCAAGACAAATGTCCCCTTGAGAGACAATAAAGTTTCTTATCTTATTCTAAATTTGAGGATTATGAGGATCCCTCTGAGGGATTCATGTACAGTTGCGCACTTTTCCCGAGTTCTCTGAGCACTGCAAATGCAGCACGTGAAATAAAATCCAACTCAACTATTAAAATAAAGACATAATTTATATTTTTACCGTTTTGCAAAGCAGCCCATTGAGTGTCAGGTGCAACAAGCAGGTAACTGCAGTGAAACGTCCGAGTAACTGTCCAGCATGCTATGATGCGTCTCACGAACCTTTACGCAGCCAATAAGTGTTAATAACTGCACTTCATGCTCACGTGCCGCTATTGTGCAGCATAGCATGATACAGCCCTATCGAATCAGCAATCACGGGATTAAACATTAAAAACGGAATTAATTACAAACAAAGAATATCACTGAGTGTGGACGTGCCGCGGAGCGCTGAACTTTCCTCCTGGCGCACGGTCCCACGAACGCCTCACAGCGAGCGTCTCTGTTGTGCTGTTGCTGCAGTTCTGGCATTTAAAGTGAATAATAAACGAGCAAAAGCTTATTTGTCCACTCCGACCCTGTCATGCTGCGCTTTGATCACTTCTCCAGCAGGTAGGCCGACGATGGAGAAGAAAAGTGTCTGATGCACTGAGCATGTTCAGCGCTGCGTGGGCAGATTCATTTGTTTTCACTGCTGACCAGATTATTTTGCGTAGCTATGTTCATATTTTGTGAAACAGTAATTTCATTTTTCGGGTAGACCGCTTACTGCACGCGCCAGTAAAAGGATGACGGCACAGACAGGACAGCGTGTTTGGTTTGCTGCTGGTAGATTATTAAAGCTGCGTCTTTTTCCATCCTACATAAATACAACTACTAAAATAGATTTTTTTAAAAAGTGACCTTCAACCCGACGTCTTTTCTTTTTTTAGTTTAAAATGTTTTTTTTGCAGGATGCAGAAATGTAATTTCGTTTTCTCGTTTTTATGTTAAATGCAACACATTTAACGTTAAAGTTTTATTTAATTATCAATGTTAAAAGTCAGTTGATGCTCCAGTGTTTTCTTTATTGTAGGAAACGGGTCTAAAAGGCTGTTTGGCTGAAACAGGTTGCCGACCGGCTTATTTAAGACTTTTACATTTTTGCGGCTCCAGAAAGATTTGTTTTTCGTTTTTTTGGTCCAATATGGCTCTTTGAACATTTTGGGTTGCCGACCCCTGCTCTGGGGGATGCATGTCCATCCCTTTGTCGTGGTGGCTGGGGTCCGGGCCTCTAGGTGGCTGCTGGGTGCCTGAGTCTCGGGCTGTGCGGGCTTCCTCCTCCTTGCAGAGACAAGGCTGCATCTGCATGACTGCATCACCATAGAGCACCCTTTATTATGCATGTTGACACTCTGACTAGGTTTTACCTCTTCTCTGCGTAGTTCTGTGTGTATGATCTGAGGATACTTAAGCCACCTGCAGGTCCCCCTGAGGGGGATTGCTTGTTTTGTTTTCCAGCAGAGACTTTGGAATGTTGTTTAGGGGTTTCTGTACAGATGCACCAGTGAACTGTGTAAGTGGATCCATGTTTTCTCTTCCCCCTCTCTCTCTTCCTCACTCCTTTCTCCTTTCCACTTTCTGTCATTGCCTCTGTTAACTTTCATTTTTCCCTTGTCAAGCCCAGCAGTACGGTATGGAATGCTGTTATAAACAAATGTTTAATTAAAGAAATAAAATTAATAAACAAGATATCAAGGGGAGCCTTGTGTTCATAAAGCTCCCCTTGGTAAAGCAAAACTATTCCAACACAATAAAGCAATCAGATCACCATTCTGCTTGCTATGATGCTGGACAAAACAAGTAGAGAGAAAAGAAAGAAAAAAAAGCAAAAAGGAAGAAGGAAAAAAAAGGAATGACAGATGCAAGTTTTTTCTTGCATCTTCGTAATTTCGCGTTGGAGCAGGTGTATATAGACAAATGCGTCAATATTTCTCCTCCGAATTATTCGCAATTTCGCGCCGTTTATTTGCATCGGCCCTGGTGTGAAAAGGCCTTTAGACTAAAAACTGTCTTTAGATATGAGGTAGTGTGAGATGGTGGCCTTCCAGGAGTCTTTTCCAGATCTTTAAAAAGTCCTGCAATTTAAGGCTGGCATTATTCACCACATAAAGCAGCAGGAGAACCAGATAAAACCAGCTCATGAGAACATAAACACCAGTCCAACCTTAAATTCTCCCTCTTTGTCTACCACCCCCTTCTAACTCAATCCCATCATGACCAATTTATTAAATGGGTCAGTGTGACCTTTCTGGAATCCAGCCACCATCACGAACCCTAACATTACCACCTCTCCCTCACTTGCAGCTTCCTACTGTCCTCCTCATAATTTGGTCTTTCTCATTTGATCTTCTGCCTTTGTCTCTTTAGATGAGTGGCAGAAGTATGTAATTATATTTACAGTATTCATGTGCACAGGCAAAGTCATGTATTTACTCTGTGGTGAAAGGTTGTTAGACAGTAAACGGTTGAACATCCAGTTTTAGACAAAGTAACCAGAGCAGATTCATAGAGGATGAGTTCTCAGCAGAGTCTGCAGTAGGTGGAAAGTGGAGCACAAAGACATGCATTCAGCTGATCCATGGTGGTCAAAACCTGGTCAGAAATGGTCTTCAGGGAAGGAAAGCTGTCAAAAGGCCACTTCGAGGAAGGGGAGAGGGAGGCCACAAGTAATGAATTCAGTACTGGTGGAACAGGTCTGAGGCCCTTTTCACATGGCATGCTCAGGCCTGTGCCCGAGCACGTTTTGACCACAGATTTTGTCCATGTGAAAGCAAACAGGCCAGGCTTGGGCGGCACAAGTGGAGAGGTAGTCCAGGACCCGGGCCACCTGCGCTTGGGCAGGGAAAAATGCATTGTGAACACAATCCAGGCCGTGCCGGATGTGACGTGGGCTACTCACCAACAAGCGGACGTGATTAAATCAAAAACCTATTGGCATGTTTATCATTCGTCTTCTTCTTGTAATTGTCGTCGATGGTTTATAAAAGCTAGAATGCAAAATATGAGTGCCTGCCTTCCCTTACCAAAAAGAAGTATTCCTTAAGTACATGTCCGTAAGTATACTCAAGTATACTAAAGTATATCCCCAAAGTGTACTTTTATTTACCAAGTACACTGCTATCAGTGTACTACCAGTATACTAACAAGTGTACTTCTTGGGACTAAATTGGCCCAATTAAAGTATAAGTACACTTTTAAGTATACTTAGAGTAATCTTCTGGTATACTGTTAATGTACTAAAACTTCAAGGTTACTTTTACTTTTGGAAAGTACACGTTTAAGTATACTGAAAGTATACTGTCAGTTTACTCGTACTAAAACTTTAAGCTTACTTTTACTCTTACAAACACTTTTAATTATACTAAAAGTACTCTTCTATGTATACTGTTAGTTTTCTAGCAGTAAACTTCTCAATGCACTTTTATTTTAAGAAAGTAGACTTAAGTATACAGAAAGTAATCTTTTCGGTTTGCTCTGTGTTTACTGATAATACACTTATCGTCCACTGTTTAGTGTTAAAAAACATATTTTCAAAATATACTAAAAACTGCCTTATTATACTTCTACTCCACCTTTAATGCTGAGTAAAAAAATATTGCAAAATTTATGTCAAAAATACATTCAGGTGTTTTATTTGACTCCACCAAATGGTCCAGTAACATTTAAACTCTTAGTATCAAAGAAACCAGTGTTTGAAAATGTGCTATGAATGTACTACTCTTAAAATATATTGTTTAAAAGTTTAAATGTAAGTAAAGACTAAATATGTTAAACTTCTAGTATATTTAAGTAAATGCCAAGTGAACTTTGTTAAATATATTTCTGATAAGTACATAAATAGTAAACTGAAAGTATACTGTCTTATTTAAAGTTTAAAATTAGTGTACTTAAAGCATACTTGTATATACTACTTTTTGGTATGGGTTGCATCCATAGTGGACAAGAAATCTCTCCAAGTAACCAAACGAGTTTCCTTCCTTGTTGATGTACTAACCCATTGCGTGGCTGGTGACGTGCGGGTTTGTTGCTTCCTCTGTTGTATCAACGAAGCTTCCTCAACACTGTCACATAGTGTTCTGGCACTGAAATTACAGAGCATGTCCGAGCCTGGATGGAGCACTGGCATGTGAACGCAACACAAGAATCAATGATAGGGCCAGGCACAGAGCCGAGCGTGCTATGTGAAAAGTAGTTTACAGTTTACAGTAAGCTAAGTCTCACCAGGCCTGTATTTGGACCATGGAGCATTCAAGGAGTCATAACTTACATTTTAGTTCTTATTATTGGTAAAATAGACTATGAGCAGACTCCCATACTCCCAACATGATCAAAGCTGATTAATCATCAGCTTACTGCACTGAGATTTTAAACATGTTCCACAGTTTGCCATCATAGCCTGACAAATGCTAGCTTGTAGCTAGCTTAGTTAGAAATTTCAACAGTTAGACTGGTGTTCTATGACATATCTGTGTATGATCCTACACTTTGGTCTCTTGGATTGAAGATGAAGACATTAAACTGCTGTTTGATGGGAGGATAATAATGCTATGTTTCCTGGCAGGGCTGCTCCCAGCTCGGCGTTGTCACGGCTTTCTGCTTTGTCTCTTCTTCTCTTTGTTTCTCTGTTTCTACAGTTTGTCAGGGCTGTGTGAGAGCACCTCTCTCCAAACTCCAGCTTTTCTACTTGCCTCATCTCCACATCCTCTGACATTTCACCTCCCCCCGTCACTCCGGCGTGGCTGTCTCAACACTCCCTCCAGTCACTTCTATCCCTGTCACTCTTGGCTTTTTCTTCTTTTACACCTCATCCTTTCATATCTGCCTTTCCCCCAGTGGGTTTCATCACTCCGTTTTCCACCAGCTCCATTCACTCTGATGTGCTTATGTAAGACAGCTGCTGGTGAAATCAATTACCTTTTGCATTGCATTGGTTATTTTTGGTGTCATGACGCCGCTGGCTAGTGGAAAGATACTGGTGCCGTGGTTTTATTCTCTGTCTGTGTGCAATTCTGCTTCTGTAGAGAGAGGGGTGAAGCAACACTTGGTTATTATAGGTGATTGCAACAAGAGTATTTTTGGTCCCCTGAGGATGATCCCAGAGTAAACCTTTACTTGGCAGTATCTTCAGGAGGAACTTGTTGCACCCAGGGAAAAAGAATCAAGAAATTAAGAGGAGACATCAGAGAACACCATTGTCCTGCTCCTCAGAGGATCATGCAGGATTCATGCTTAAAGGTGACATGAATTCGAATCTGACTTTTCTGGGGTTTTGGGGGGTATAATCTGATCTGTTGAGCACTGATGAGCCCATGAATGTCAGAGTGAGAATCAGAGTCCCTGTTCATGGACGGTCAGCTTTATTTCTTTGTTCAAAAATGGCTGAATCAGACAGCAGCTCATCGTTCTACGTAGTTTTACCATGCTACATAATTCATTTGCTCCATTTAAAGCACACTATCAAGCAAACACGCCAACTCCCCTCTCCTTCCACTCCTCTCAGCTCAACCGAGACATGATTGTAATATCTGATATGAGACACAGATCTTTGACTTCAACTGGTGCTTTACTGGCTGTAACGAAGCATGGTGCAATCACATAATGTACAACGTGCGTACCTGTTTTTCTGCTTACTCCATCATATATCTCTTGGAAGTACCTCTCCCTTACAACACCACCTAGTGGTGAGGAGTGATGTGAGTGGAGCTAGCATGCCTGAGTGCATTCAACATGGATTAATTCAGGTCTGGGTTTTCGAACAAATGGATTTAAAAGAAAACTTCTGCAGAAACACTGAAGGAGGCAACCACAACCTTGCCATTACCTGTAAGTTTATTTATTTTACAGATGATGTCTTGTCTAAGAAACATAGTTCGCTATCTGAAGCGCCCATGATGCTAACAGACAGCCTTTAGAAAAGTCCGACCGTGACCCAGTTTTTCTAAATAAGGTTATAGTCAAATAAGCTGTAGCCAGTCAAAATGAAGTCAACTTGGTCTCCGGGTAAAGATGGATATCATTGCTGCACCCAACCCCAGGGCCGGCCTGTGGCCTGGGCAGTATAGGCAAATGCTCAGGGCGCCTGCCACCAGGGGTTGCCAGAAACGCGATCAACAATGCGTCACTGTCTTTTGTACTTATAAGTATGGTCACGGGTGTAAGGATCTCTGAAGAAAGACATTTACTTTCAATAGAAAATTTGCTTTAAAACTCCCGAACAGGGAGAAACTGAAGGGATCACACATACACTTGCCACATGGTGCAGTCAGAACAAAACATAGGGCGCCGCAAAGCAGGATGGGAAACATGCAAATACCCTGTCCCCAGCGGGCCAATCACAGCAACCGCTACCGTATTAATAAACCATCTAGTTTTAAATGTGAGCTTATTCTTTTCTTAAGAAACAATAATGCAAGATTATAAACAATAAACAATATTATTGTCCCTTAAGAAAAGAATAAGTAGGGATGCATGACATTGGAATTTTGGCCGATATCCGATATGCCAATATTTTAAAACTCATGTGGTCAATAACCGATATTGATACAGATATTAAAGCTGAAAAAATTAGCAGTCATTGCAACTAGCAGTTTTGTTATCCATTTCTGACACTTTGAAAAATAGGGGTTGAAAAATATTGATACACTGAAATATCGCAATATTTTCATATGCCAATATCAAATCGATACTTAAGAACGCAGTTTTGATCTATTTACTTCCAAAATCTCACAAGATTTCACCATTCTGTTAAAAAAATCTCATGATATTTTGTGAATTCTCACGAGATTTTGTAACAGAACAGTTAAATATTGCAAGATTTTGTTAGTAAAATAGGTCGATACTGCGTTTTTGAAAGTCAATATGATATCAACATATGAAAATATTACGATATTTCTGTGTATCAATATTTTTTGCCATGCCTAGTCTTTAAAGGTTTTAAAGTCTGTAAAAAAGTAGTTTTTGAAGAAGAAGTAGTTTTGGGTGTTTTGTAGACTTTAGAAACAGCGGGCTGATCAGTTAAATATCGGTTAAATGTCGGTGGGGTGGCCGATGTCCTACACTCAGTTTTAAGGTCAATATAAGCCGATACCGATAGGGAGTCAATTATATTGTGCATCCCTATGAATAAGCCCACATTTAACTTCAAAACCTTTTGAAGTTTTCAAACTAAAAAAAGGATTGAAAACTTTCCTTTTTAGAAATGCTTTCAATTGTTGATTTTTAGATTTAATTTTTATAATAGGCTACGTATGCCTTCGCATGCCATGGTCTTTTACTCTGTTTTAATGTTATGGTCTTTTAACCTTTGTTTTAATTTTCTCTTCAGCTCTTTTTGAACTGTAGCACTTTGAGATTTGAATTCAAATGTAAAGTGCGTTACAAATAAAATTCATTATTATTATTATTATTAAAACCTACTAAATAGTACTTTACTAATAAGCCCAAGTCCCCACCCCACCACCAATCAGACCTCTTTTACCTGCCACTCGATTTTCATTTTTTGTTGTGTCAAAAGTCAATGTGTCAAAGTGCCCCAAACTGTCTGGTGCCCAGGGGAAAATAAGAACAAAAGAGGAGAAAAAGGGTGACAACTACAAAGGTAATGTTACAGTAAAGATGATGTTAATGAGATTATTTTGCTTTTGCAGAAGTTCTGCAGCAGAACGATGATCGATAATGGCATTAGCCATTAGTAAAACATGGTTTGCTAATCAATAAATAGCCAATGCTATCTGTTAGTTTTAACATCAGTTGATGTTATGGAACGGCTCAGTTGTTATGGCAAATAGTCACTTAAGTAACCCCTCTTACCTTCCTTGGGCAAATGTGTAAATATGAGATCTGTTCAGCAGGTTTTATGTTAAATGCATTGACATGGTTAGCTCACGTTTTCCCAGCTTGTAACAGTCAATCAAAATTAGGGATGCATAATAGGGATGGGCGATATGGACTAAAAAATGTATCACGATAATTTCTCTTATTTATCACGGTAACGATAAATGACGATAAAAGCTATCAGCAAAATATTTTGTATTATAAATCTGTCACTAAATTCTGTCTTGAAAGCCCTACAAAATACCAGAAGCCACTAAACTATGTCAATTAAGTTCAAGTAGTGCACCTGTATTGCAAAACTGTAGTGACACCAATCGAACAAGTCTGAAATATGAGACCAAATTCCACATTTATTCAAACGATGCAAACAGCAAAACTAACTTTGCTTATTAAAAAAACCAAAGTAAAACACAACCTGGTAAATTGTCATCTCACGATAAAAACGATAAATTCAAATTGTTATTGTGGGGGAATTTCTTTGACGATATATCGCACACGATAAAATATCGCCCATCCCTAATGCATGATAGATAATATCAAAAGATAATAAGTTACACAAGCAGCAACACTTACCGACTGCACATTCTCACTGAATAAATATAATTCACTGGTCCCTGGTAGTACTGTCCCTCCTGAAAACTGCTGAATTTCTGCCGAAGCAACTCAATCAATAAATAGCAATAAATAGCACCTGCTTTCAGGTGGTGCTAAAGAGGCTAGCTTAGCAGTTCGCAGCTTCTCTAGTTCACGTCACCTAGTTCACGTCACCTGGAGAAAGGTGACGAAGCATTCAAGTCAACGAAGCATTCAAGTCAACGAAGCATTCAAGTCAACGAAGCATTCAACATCATTCTGAAGAGCCATATAATAATGCCTATTAAACGAACAGTGTGGACAAAAAAACCTTATAAGGACTAGTGCATGTTTTAGACTGTTAATTGAAAAACAAACTAGAGTAATTAACAAATTTCTTTCTCCAGAAATTCAAATCGCGTACTGTGACGAGTGCGCTCTTGTGACGATTCTGGTAAAAGGGGAGAGCCCGCACTCAAAAACGAAGTCACTTTCCTCTCCGGAGTTTCTGGCACGTTTTAATTAAGGTCCTGTTCCAATACACATGTTTTAACATGAAAAAGTGGGATTTCCACGTGATGACTCCTTTAACAAATGCTGCAACAAAGTCTGATCTCTGGTTGCTAAATCCTCTGACAACATATCCCGCTCTTTCAGGTCTACAACTCCAGCTATGTATTTAGCTTTCACAAGCCGTCTTGGATAAGCAGAAGAATGAGAGGCATCAACTATGGAGTTCCGAAATCAGGATGAAAATGGTAAAATGTTGAGCGCCCCACAGTTGGCAGACAGAATTACAGGTCCTCCTGGAAGCTGATGAGGAGGAGAAAATGATAATACTGGTGGGAAAAAAGCAGCACCTCTGCATCCAGCACCGCCCGCCAGGACCAGACCCGGACCAGGCACCCAGACCACGACCAGACCCAGACCAGAACCACCCGATGGTGGAGGATTTCTAGAAAAGTCAGTGTGTAAGGATGTAACTGTAACTGTACTTCTGTTGGCTGAGGTTTGATTGTCAGCTTTATTGTATTAATTACCTAGTTTCATTTTATCTGATCCTGTGTCATTCAGTTATTAGATGTTACCAGGCAGAAGACAGAGAAATCCTGAATATGAAACAGCCTCATGGATAAAGCATGCAGCTGTGATAATATGGAAAGTTGCTTTTTTCCATTTCACACTGAAATGGTTGAAATATTTCCTGATCCTGGGACACCACCGCTTCACAGTGGGAGCCCACATGGATCCGCGTTGGGAAAACCCATTCAAGTCAACGAAGCATTCAACATCATTCTGAAGAGCCATATAATAATATATAATAATGCCTATTAAACGAACAGTGTGGACAAAAAAACCTTATAAGGACTAGTGCATGTTTTAGACTGTTAATTGAAAAACAAACTAGAGTAATTAACAATAAAGCACAAAGAAAATATTGACCACTAACAACACAGTGGCTAGCAGACATGCTGGAAGTGGAACATCACACACAAAGACACACATAATTATGGCTGTTTTTATGCATACAAACTCCATGCATTTCTCTAAAGAACAAACAGAATACATATTACCGTATGACACAAAGTGCACCCTTGTTGCATACTCACACAGTTAAAGGTAGAGTCCAAAGTTTCGCCCTGAAAATAATTGTTAGACTTGTGCAAGTGAAATCCGTCTCAAACCTTTGGGCCTTAACTCGTGTGCAGTGGTGAGTTTGAATGCAACTCCCTCTCCCTCTGTCTGTAATTCACGCCTAAGCTTTGTTTTGTTGTGGTCAGGACGTTTCTGGGTGGAGACTTCTGTTTATATTGCCAGCCAATGACAGAGCTGAAGGAATGACGCTGTGTGAGAATAACCTCATGACTGGAGCAGAAGCCAGTCACTCGAACTCGAAGGAAAAAAAAAGAGAAAGAAAACGGCAGATGCGCCGAAGAAAAGGTAAGAGCTTTAGATAGTGCATGCTGGAAAATCAGGGGTCATCGTTGTTTTGGCTTTTACCCGCTTCTAAGCTCTGAAAGAGAGGCTTGAAGCTGAATATGCTGAAGAACAAGGCGGCCATTAGCCTGAGAGGGAGGGGCTCAGTTTGTATACTGCTATTTGCAAACAGAAACGGTGGAGGGACTCCAGACTCTCCCTTTAATGTATGAACAGATCTATGCTAATATGAATTAATAACAGATTATTCTGTTTGTATTTTCACTGACAAACACCTTTCAATATATTTCTTATTGTGTTCTCATTCTACGCAATGCTGTTGTTTGTCAGTGTGTTTTACAGTGCTGATGACACGTTTTTGCCATTTTTTGCCGTGTTTTATCGACCAAAACGTTCTTTATGATGATCTATGTAACAGAAACAAGCGCAGCTGCATAGATGAGTTATTAGAAAACATCACTGCTTTTCAGCAAAGTGACCAGACTGTGGCGCAGTGAGCTGAAACCGGATGTGACGTCTGCCAGAGAGTCTTCTCAGCTTATTCAACATTGAAGTCATTGCAGTTTTTAAGTTCCTTTTCCAGTTTTACGGGCAAACAGTTACGACTCAGCCTTCAAATTGTATAGACAGGTAATGGTAAAAAGTTCATAAGTGCAGCGTTAGTTTATTTAGGCTTCCTACAGATTTAGCATTTTATTATGAAGAGGATAAAGAAGCAGGTCGGAGTCAGACTCACCAGTAAACAGTAGGCAGCATCGGCAGCCCCTCTGCTCGTCTCTCCTGCCTTCGTCCGTTTACTGGAGATTCAGCCACCAACTTGTTGTGACTTCTAACACAATGAAACTGCGATCGTGTTCTCTGAAATATTTTTTTTCAACCATCGTTGCTTCATCACATCGGTCATACAGCTACTGTATCGGCAGACAGCTGCGGCTCGGTTATATGAGGACGTCTCCGGTCATCAGATTTCCTCCAGCTGCTTCCAAAGATGCATCCTTCCCTCCATCCTCATCCTTATAAACGGGAACTATTTAAAACTCGACTGGAACCATGGAAGTTGTTATCTTCTCATTTTTAAAAGGCTAATGGGCTTTATGCACAACCCAGTACTTCCTGAACTTAGTACTGCACCTTTGTTTCATGTCTTACAAGATTGGATGGACTGATTAATCCAGGTGTGTTTGACCATTTGCTGAGATCAGACACACCTGGATTAATCAGTTCATCCAATCATGAAAGACAGGAAACAAAGGTGCAGTACTATGTTCAGGAAGTACTGGAAATGTGCATAAAGCCTATTATTTACCGCGGCTAGCTGTTAGCTGCGAGCTAACGCAGGGAGCGAGTGTCTCTCATGCCTGGTTCTATCAAATCAGTGCTGCTCCTTAACAGTTGTGGGTCTGCTTGTGTTGTTCCGGGTCGCTCCTTACAGTTCTGATTCCCTCAGTGTGGTCTTGCAGGCTTTTGGCTGAACCAGTGGACCTGAGGCTGGAGACGGACTGTAGGCAACTGGCTACAGTTCTACTCTGGTTCTAGCTTGTAAAATGTGATTTCCCCAAATTCCTCAGCATTATCACACTTGTCTGAACTGGCTGATGATCCCACCACACAAACCAGTTCCAATCTAGCTGTTCTGGAGCATTTTTCATGTTTTCCACGGCTTAGATTATACAAATAACTCAATGGGCGTGACCGCAACTCTGCAAGTCGCTGACGACATATCATGGCGACTAGTTTCGCGACTGAAAAGCTTAGCATTTAGCCGAGCCTCCTAAACATCGGATATTTACGTTAATACACGTCTGATTAACTTCTAACTGAACAGAACTACTTATTTTGTCTTGGCGTGTTGATGTATGGCAAAGTTACTTGAAGTTAAGGTCATGCCATCAACACTTTAAGGTTTCTAGAGTCTGAAAGAGCCTGATGTGTTTCCTGCTTTTATCACGATTATGAGCTGCAAAGAAACAGATACTGAAACCCATCAAAATACTCTATTAAAGACCCAAATAATCTTTAAAAGCATCCAGTTGAAACTAAACCAAGAAAAACAGAACAAAAACATATAAATCATAAACTAAACAGAAACCAAACCTGAATGAAAAACAACAACAAAAAAAAAACAACAACCAAAGAGCAGCCAGGCCACTACAGGTAGCTGCTGCAGAAAGCAGAAATAGGAGGGAAAACTTGCAGCCGTGTTGAGTAAATTCAGATTTAACTCACTGACTTCAAGTTGGCTCATTTCTGCTGCTATCACAGCCCCATAGTCTGAGATGTGCAGCATGTTAAATTTATAAATAACCTCTTTTAGAAAATGAAATGGGGTGAAATAGGCCTGTAGATAATCATCTGAGATACAGATTCTCAGCTAATCTGTAAGAGTGAGCATGATAACACGTTTTTGGTGAGCTTGAAAGGTTTAAAAGCATTAATCAAATTAGATGGAGATTAGAATTCCAATCATTTTTAAACATTTTCTTTCCTCTGATTTGTATTAATTTGTACTTTTTATGGCATGAGGCTTTAGAGTCGCAACTCTTTTTCCATCAGTCTGAATTCTGTTCTTTCAGACAGTTCAAAAAAAAAAAAGCTGCAGCTGAAAAAAATGAGGACAAATACTGACTTAAATCTAGATTAAATTACTTTAATGGAGGTCAGAAGTACATCAGTGTGCATTATTGAAATGAGTGAGTCTACTGACGCACCCTGCGGTGCACACAGTGAGACTCTCTGTTCTTGATTGGTTTTCCCTGGATTCTTCACACTCCTACCAACTGTTCAGAGAGATAGTTTCTTCTTCTTGCGAGAGAATTGTGACATTCTTGATGCACATGTGCAGCCGATTACCAGGGCATGATTCTCCGTCCTTGGTATGCTTGAGCTTGAGGCTTTTATTGAAGGGGTAAAGAGCATTATGACATTGGTCAGGGTGATCTT
This sequence comes from Atherinomorus stipes, assembly GCA_023101725.1. NCBI lineage: Eukaryota > Metazoa > Chordata > Actinopteri > Atheriniformes > Atherinidae > Atherinomorus > Atherinomorus stipes. The sequence goes on along the minus strand of JALJCO010000796.1, from coordinate 893 downwards.
CGTAGTTGGTGAGAGAGAATTATGACTAAAAGCAGCCCTGTGTAAGTGAACTTGCAGCTTTACATCAGCTTTCTGGCTGCGTTACAGAAATAAAACAAAAATACTTTTGGGGGGATAAAAATGGAAGAAAATACTGCTGTTAAAATTTGATAACCACACATAACACAGACTGTTCAGCATCTTTCAGTATCTGCTGGGTGTATTGGGGTCATCCTGAAGTTGTTGTATCTAATTCAATTCAATTCAATTCAACTTTATTTGTATAGCGTCCATTCATGACAACGTCCACCTCAGGGTGCTTAAAGCAGAACTCAGTAACTTCAGCTCGGGGCTCCCTAGTGGGGCAGCCTTTCACTGTTGTAAAGTTCAACCCCCCTCCCCTACACCCCCACAGCACACAGACGGCTTCTCTACCTGTCTTTCTTCTATTTTGATCCCTGGATATATTTCTAAGCTTTTACTAGCTTGATGATGCTACGTTGCTACGTTGGTAGCAGCACCTCGTCTCCCTCTGCGCAGAGTCCTGTGTCTTCTGAAACGGGATGTTTTACCTGCGATTTGCGGGTAAATATGCCGTGGATTATATTTTTCTCTGGTGTTGGCGGGCAGCAGGTAAGAATACAAACTTTTATTTACTTTTTGCGGACATGACAAGTGATTATTGAGCCTGACGCAGTGATGCTTCACCCGGCGCCCAGGCAGCGCAGCTACGTGAATCACTCTGGTCCAGCAAAGAGTTGGTTCTCAGAGCCAGGAGCCGTGTTTAGGTGGTGGAAGCTAAAGAAATGTTTTCTTCCAATTAGCGCTGGTAGTCTGGTTCAAATCAGCGCTGGAAGCAGCTCGGTAGATAGGGGACCTGAGTACCGTACAGCATTTTTTTGTTGTCGCAAGTT